>LBNU01011490.1:6266-19891 GCA_014162995.1 Artemisia annua | reverse complement strand
ATTTTCAAGAGCAGTAGGAACATAAAATAGATTGAAAGAACACTGCTCCAACATAGTTTTTAGCAAACTAACAGCTATCAACGGATTTGATTAGTCTTTACCATTAGCCGTTTGCTATGGACTAGCCAACTCTTCACTGTGAGATATGGTGAGTTGATAACCATATAGTTTTTGGTAAACTATCAACCATTAACGGATTTGTTAAGTCTTTACCAAGAGCCGTTTGCTTTGGATTAGTTGGTTCTTATGTGGGCTAGACATGGTGAACCAATAACCATTTGTTGTGTGCACTGCAACACACTTGTCCATTCCAAAGCACACCATATCCAATGCAAGTAAAGTCATCTTTTCTTGCCTGTAATTGTTAGTCTAAAACCAAAGAAAATATACACAAAACATTTTCTATTTGAACAATTTAGAACTGGACTAACATTGCCTAATGACAAAAGCAACTAAGCTTTTGGAGCCCAAGCCATTACTGACTTGATCCTTCCTCTTTCATCAATGAAAGTATGTTTCTTTAAAATCATAGATGCTTTGTCACCTTGAATTGGTCTCCAAACCCATTGTGTTATGGCTTTCATGCCATTACCCATATTACCCTTAACAGCTTTCTTTTGAATATCAGTTGAAACATTTGGCTTACAAGTAGTAACTTTTGGCTTAATAGTTTCAACATTAGGCACCCATTTTTTTTTTATTAAACCTAGCTATTTTATTGAAAAAGGACTTGTTAACTGTTTGAGCTTGCTTATAATTTGAAAAACTTGACTTTGCTCTTGAAACAGTTGGTCTTGGGTACACAGTGTTGTTTTGTCTAGCAGGACTAAAATGTCTTGTGCCAGAGTTCAACACAACTGATCTAATTATCATTTTAACATTAGAGTGAGTTTGATTTGAAACATATTTGTTCACTCTAGGTTGTTTATTCCCAAATACCCTTGTATCCCTTAAAGTTACCTTTTTCCATGGGTTGTTGTCACAATATGCAGCAAAGTGCTCAAAACTACTACATACAAAACAAGTTTTGTTTTGCATAACAAAATCACTACCTAGCTGTTGAGATTTCATATTATTCCAATTCCTTTGGTCACCTCTAGGTTGTGACCTGTACATCTCTCCATATCTAACATTGTTCCTAACTGGTTTTGCCTTTTCTTGTTTGACCACCTTAGGAACCTCATGTATTTCTACCTTAACCTTAGGCCTAGTTGCAGGAACAAACTTGACAGAGTTTGTTTCATTAGTACTTTTGGGCAACTCTTCAACCTTAGGTTCACTAGTACTTTCTTGTGCCTTAGGACTATAACCTGGAAATTCAATATCCTTAAATTCCTCTAAACTAGTATGAGCTAAGCCAATACCTGGTGGCACAAACATACCTCTATGGGGAGGTGCAACAGCTTTATATCCTAGGCCAGATTTAGCTTTATTAACTAATTGAGCTTCAATTATCTCTTGCACACCTTTAGATGTGTACTCAAGAGTATCTACACTCAACTGAATATTTTCATTTTTCTCTTTCAGTTTTGCTAAATATTCCTTAAGCATACTTACTATAACATCCTTGTTTTCTAAGTCTCTTCTTAATCCAGCTGTATCATTGATATGTGCCTTTTTGCACATATCCTTTCTTCCGTTTTACGAGTCAAAAACAACCAAGAACACCCAAAAACGATCAAATAATGTCACAAATGTCCTTGGAGTATGTTTTTGCGTGTTTCTGAACAAAGGATTGAAAATAGATGAAAAACTGAGCAAATATGCAAAAATGTCAAAACTAGTCCCTGAACTTTCAGAAAATGTCACAAATGGTCCCTGGAGAGTTTTTATAAAGAAAAGTCAATAATCATCCTCCAAAAATCATAAAATGACATTTTGAGTCCCAGGAATAAAGTTTTCAAAGTTTGACAACTTCAGTCCCTCAAGTTTGCAAGTTTGGCAATAATGGTACCCGGGAATTTTAGATTGAAGAAAAATGATGAAAAGAACCTTTGGAAATCATGACTTGGCAAAAGTGGCCCTTGAATGAAGTTTGAGAAATTGGCAGATTCAATCCCCAGAAAATCAGAATTTACATATTAGGTCCTTGGGCTTTATTTACTTAAACCACTAAACCAAATTAACCCTTTAAACATAAACCCAACAAACCCACCCTTTACATAATCCCAAACCAGATCCACTCACCTTGGCCCAATTCCACCCTCAGCCCATCCCTTTATTTAATAAATCCCATAGCCCAGGTCAAATGGTCAACCTTCATCACTTTCCCCCTTTCACGTTTAACCAGCAGACCTCCATCACCACACCCCGACCAACCTCTGCAACATTCCACCCCCAACCCCAAGACCTCAAAAGTATATCCCACTCACTTTCCCCTCCTCTCACAAACCCATACCTAACACCCACGCTGGCAATCCCAACTTTACACAAACAATTTTCCCGCCAATTTTGAATCTAGGGCTAGGATCATGTAAACTTTAATCCAACGACTGGGATCTCTTCAAGAAAGCATAAGGATGACTTTTGTGATGTTTACACACTGAAAGAGAGCACAGACAAGAAAGGAAGCCCTAATTCTAGTTTAGTATAAATAGGAGCTCATTGTAGCCTTCTAAGGCATCCCTTCTTTTGTATCTTTTCTGTAATTTTAGACTTCATTTCAGTTGTATTTTCAAATTCTTGATTTAATTTAAGTATTGTTTAAGTTTTAAAGAAATTCGTATTTTACTTAAAATTTTAAATTCCTTGTCTTTAACTTCAATTGCATCTTCATTAGTCTCAGTAACCTTTATAAACTTTTTTAAAGTTGTTTAATGTTTAAGAAAAGCTCACATTCAGAAAAGAAAAGAAAAAAAATATAAAGAAAATTCAAGAAAATATAAAAAAATTATTGAAGAAGGAAGAAGAAAACAGTAGCAGATATGGAAGCAGATCATGGTTTAGAATCCCATGGGGGATATTAGGTATTGGTTTGATTCCTGATTCCATTTGACTCCTATCTTTGGATGTCAAGTAAGCAATTTCACCAAGTTTTCTCATAATCTGTGTTAAGAGTGATTTGTTGTTATTAACTATTCTAATTTGTTTAATTAAGTGTATTATTGCTAAATAAAAGTTAATTGATCAAGTTTTAGTGTTAGTTTACTCATTTGCTTTGAAAACTTTCAAAACAGTTAGAATTAGGGGTGTTTGGATTAAGTTAATTTGCTAACTCTTGTTGTTATTTGTGGTAATTATTGGTTCTAGTATCTTACTTAGGCCTATATAAGTTCAGTTTGACATTTCCTTTGGTCCCCTTTACTGAAAGAAGTCAAAATCACACTCAAATCCACTAACAGTCCAACTGTTGGTGAAGCTGAGTTTGAAATCTTGTTAATCAGCTCAAAACTAGTCAAACTTGGTAGCTTTGGTTTAAATTAAGCTTAACAAGCCATAATCTATCATCTAGGTTCAATTCAAAGTCACCAAAGTCAAATTTCTTTCAAAATCTTGAAAGTCAAAGTTGCATACTGCAGAAATGGGACAATAGTCAATGGCAATTGTAGGCCTCATGTGTTGATGAAATTAAGTAATTTTTGTTGTTTTGAAAACCTTGCCAGCCTGTTTGTTCAAATCAAAAAGAAATTTGGAATTTGAAATATATTTGCTTAGGTAAATTTGGTGTTGAAGTTGCTAGTTGACTGAGAAAAGTCCCCTGAATCCAGAGTTGGGACAAATTGCATTTGAGCATAAGTTGCTAAATTTTGGGTGAAATTGTTTGTTCTTTGCTGATTTGTACTCCCCTTAGGTTGTTTTCATAGATTTGCTTTTAGGTTTCCCTAGAATTCTTATTAGGACTGCTTATTAGGCCCCCTACTTTAGCCATTTTGACTCAGTATACACTGATAAGCTGTGTGTGCTGAACTTGTGGCATTTCTTGTTAATTGTTGTTGATTTTGTTGTTATTATTGCTGCTTCTTGTTGCTTTTGTTGTTGTTTAATTGCTTGCATAAGCTGTTGTGAGCTTGTGGCTTATTTGAGCTTATTCTAAGCTTGTTTGTATACTTGTTTGGCTGCTGCTGTTTATGCTCAGTCAACTGAGCTTGTTTCAATTTTGGCATTTGTTTGATCTTGTTGTTGTTAATTGATACTTGTTTTTGTTATTTGGTTGTGTTTGTCTAAGCTCTTTTGTACTTATTGGCTTATTGGCTTATTTGCTTGTTTGTGTGAAACAAATACTTCAAAAAGCTCACTTCAAACATAAAACCCCAACTGTTGTCATTTGGAAGTTTGCACAAGCTTCATTTGAGCTTTTCAGTAAATTTTGTTTTTCAAAAAGTTGTTTGTTTTCATTGTTAAATTAATTTGCAAAAAGAAAAATTGAAAAAAAAAATATTTTGCCAAAAAGACTGGGGTGGAATTCGAACCCTAGACCTCTTGCACCCTAAGCCTCAACACCACACCTGCTTACCAAATGCCCTAGGGTCTTCTCATGTTTTAGTTTACAATTTTTATTTTTATAGTAGTGTTGCCTTTTTGGTTATTTTTGCTTATTTGCTTATTTATCTGCTTATTAGCACTGTGCCCAACCTTTTCATATTTTTCTTAGGATAAGATTAATTGGTATTGTTTGGAGAAAAAGTTTCAGAATTTTTAGAAAGTTTTAGTATTTATTTTGATTTAATTAGTGTAAACTAGTTTTTAAATCATATTAATTAGAATTTTAATTAAATTTTTAATTTTCTTTTTTCCAAAATTTTCTTTTGTCTTTTAGTGCGTTAGAAAATTATTTGTAGGCCCGTAGGATTTGCGTAGCTAAAATTTCACGTTTTTATTTGTACGTTGACGTTTATCTTAAATAAACGTCACGTTTATTTGTTAACTTGTGTTTTAGGATCCCCGATACCTAATTTTGATTCCCGTAGTGTTTTAGGATTTCCCTAGTTTGCCATTTGCCTTTTGTTCCCTTTAGGTTATTTTATTTTCATTTACATNTAACTTCAATTGCATCTTCATTAGTCTCAGTAACCTTTATAAACTTTGTTAAAGTTGTTTTAAGTTTAAGAAAAGCTCACATTCAGAAAAGAAAAGAAAAAAAAAATATAAAGAAAATTCAAGAAAATATAAAAAATTATTGAAGAAGGAAGAAGAAAACAGTAGCAGATATGGAAGCAGATCATGGTTTAGAATCCCAATGGGGGATATTAGGTATTGGTTTGATTCCTGATTCCATTTGACTCCTAGCTTTGGATGTCAAGTAAGCAATTTCACCAAGTTTTCTCATAATCTGTGTTAAGAGTGATTTGTTGTTATTGACTGTTCTAATTTGTTTAATTAAGTGTATTATTGCTAAATAAAAGTTAATTGATCAAGTTTTAGTGTTAGTTTGCTCATTTGCTTTGAAAACTTTCAAAACAGTTAGAATTAGGGGTGTTTGGATTAAGTTAATTTGCTAAGTCTTGTGGTTATTTGTGGTAATTATTGGTTCTAGTATCTTACTTAGGCTTATATAAGTTCAGTTTGACATTTCCTTTGGTCCCCTTTACTGAAAGAAGTCAAAATCACACTCAAATCCACTAACAGTCCAACTGTTGGTGAAGCTGAGTTTGAAATCTTGTTAACCAGCTCAAAACTAGTCAAACTTGGTAGCTTTGGTTTAAATTAAGCTTAACAAACCATAATCTATCATCTAGGTTCAATTCAAAGTCACCAAAGTCAAATTTCTTTCAAAATCTTGAAAGTCAAAGTTGCATACTGCAGAAATGGGACAATATTCAATGGCAATTGTAGGCCTCATGTGTTGATGAAATTAAGTAATTTTTGTTGTTTTGAAAACCTTGCCAGCCTGTTTGTTAAAATCAAAAAGAAATTTGGAATTTGAAATATATTTGCTTAGGTAAATTTGGTGTTGAAGTTGTTAGTTGACTGAGAAAAGTCCCCTGAATCCAGAGTTGGGACAAATTGCATTTGAGCATAAGTTGCTAAATTTTGGGTGAAATTGTTTGTTCTTTGCTGATTTGTACTCCCCCTAGGTTGTTTTCATAGATTTGCTTTTAGGTTTCCCTAGATTGCTTATTAGGACTGCTTATTAGGCCCCCTACTTTAGCCATTTTGACTCAGTATACACTGATAAGCTCAGTGTGTGTTGAACTTGTTGCATTTCTTGTTAATTGTTGTTGATTTTGTTGTTATTATTGCTGCTTCTTGTTGCTTTTGTTGTTGTTTAATTGCTTGCATAAGCTGTTGTGAGCTTGTGGCTTATTTGAGCTTATTCTAAGCTTGTTTGTATACTTGTTTGGCTGCTGCTGTTTATGCTCAGTCAACTGAGCTTGTTTGAATTTTGGCATTTGTTTGATCTTGTTGTTGTTAATTGATACTTGCTGTTGTTATTTGGTTGTGTTTGTCTAAGCTCTTTTGTACTTATTGGCTTATTTGCTTGTTTGTGTGAAACAAATACTTCAAAAAGCTCACTTCAAACATAAAACCCCAACTGTTGTCATTTGGAAGTTTGCACAAGCTTCATTTGAGCTTTTCAGTAAATTTTGTTTTTCAAAAAGTTGTTTGTTTTCATTGTTAAATTAATTTGCAAAAAGAAAAATTGAAAAAAAAAATATTTTGCCAAAAAGACTGGGGTGGGATTCGAACCCTAGACCTCTTGCACCCTAAGCCTCAACACCACACCTGCTTACCAAATGCCCTAGGGTCTTCTCATGTTTTAGTTTACAATTTTTATTTTTATAGTAGTGTTGCCTTTTTGGTTATTTTTGCTTATTTGCTTATTTATCTGCTTATTAGCACTGTGCCCAACCTTTTCATATTTTTCTTAGGATAAGATTAATTGGTATTGTTTGGAGAAAAAGTTTCAGAATTTTTAGAAAGTTTTAGTATTTATTTTGATTTAATTAGTGTAAACTAGTTTTTAAATCATATTAATTAGAATTTTAATTAAATTTTTAATTTTCTTTTTTCCAAAATTTTCTTTGGTCTTTTAGTGCGTTAGAAAATTATTTGTAGGCCCGTAGGATTTGCGTAGCTAAAATTTCACGTTTTTATTTGTACGTTGACGTTTATCTTAAATAAACGTCACGTTTATTTGTTAACTTGTGTTTTAGGATCCCCGATACCTAATTTTGATTCCCGTAGTGTTTTAGGATTTCCCTAGTTTGCCATTTGGCTTTTGTTCCCTTTAGGTTATTTTATTTTCATTTACGTTTGTTAATTTTCAATTTCCGTTAATTTAAAGTACGACAAAACCAAATAACCTTTCACAACCAAACATACAAGATTTTAATCTCGATCTTTTCACGAAGCTTTCCATTCACTCCTCGTTGGGACACGACCCGGGAAATCACTTCCCGGTCTCACAAATAAATATCACTTTCACGAGTTTACGAGGTAATCTTTTTCCTATAAGGTTTACTTGTATTTCTCCACGTCTTGTTGTCTCACGATAACATTGACCTCACATTTGTTGATATTTTGATAAATTGCTTTGCACAAAAACACAACGAATCAAATGGCGTCGCTGCCGGGGAGGCTGTGTGTCGAAAGTCTCGTAAAAAGTTTTAACGATTAGTCTTGTAGAACCTTCGCAAGAAGTTGCCGCTTTTAAAAACTTATAAAAAACCAAAAATATTTTTCTTTTGTTTCTATATATGTATTTATATCTATAAAAGATTAAAAACACAAAAAGATTTTCCCGTTTTCTTTGTTTAAATACAACAATAAAAACAACCGCCGAAAACCAAGGCAGAACACTTCCCAACTGGGGGTGTGAACATTAATAAGCTCCCAAACTAAAGATCAAAACTTGCCTTTGTATCACTTGCGTTTTGGAAAACTTTTAAACGATAAGCAAACTTTAAGAGGAGTCGAAACGGTATAGGGCGATCCGACGAACTTCGCCCTAGTGAGAGATCCATTCTTCTCTCCCGCTCCTTTGTGCGTTTGTCTTTAAGAGTTAACCTTACGTTCTTGATTATTGGTTTAAGTTCCCCTGTCTTTCAAGTTGGTCTTGTTTTGATTGAAGTGTTTTTTGTGGTGCATGCGCACTCGTTCGTCTACGTCATCAATCCTTTACAATCGCTTAACAACATTCCGAGAAGGCTTAATCGTCGATGTGCCCCTCCAATAGTCGAACCCGAGATTCGTACTATTCCTCCTGTCATGGCGGCCGAGCCCACTATGAATGAGCTTCTCCAAGCACCCATCGAGGGTTATGGAGATGCTATCGTTGTTCCAGCCATCGTGGCTGACAATTTTGAGCTTAAGACCGGGTTGATAAACCTAGTCACCTTCCGACAATTCATACCAAAACTTTCCCTGGACCCTCAAGATCACATTCGATGGTTCAACAAAATCACATCCACCATCAAATGCAAAAACGTCCCTGAAGAGGCAATCAAACTTCTTCTTTTCCCGTTTTCTCTTGATGGGGCTGCCAAGAATTGGCTTGACAAACAACCCCCTCGATCGATCGAAACATGGGAAGATTTGGTCAAGAAGTTTGTGAACGAATTTTTCCCTCCTTCCAAAACCACCGCCCTTAAGAATGAGATCATGAAATTCACGCAGAAATTCGATGAATCATTCAGTGAGGCGTGGGATCGTTTCAAGGACATGCTTCGCAAATGTCCTCATCATGGTTTCTCCGAGTTAATGCAACTCGACACTTTCTACAATGGTGTGAGCCAAATCGATCAAGACTCTCTCAATGCCTCCGCGGGAGGTAATTTCTTGAATCGAACCACTATGGATGCTTTAGCCATCATTGAAAACAAGTCTAAGGTCCGCATTCCGCGAAGCAAATCGGTTGTTTCCCAAGCAAATGCTAGTCCTTCTACTTCATTACCCGTGGCTCAATCTAGCACCGATGCTAGGCTTGACAAGCTCACGGAAGCTATTCATGCCCTGGTTCTCACCCAAAACAAGAAAGTTTCTTCTCCACAAGCTTCTCAACCTGCCGAGGTCAAGAAAGTTGAAGTTTGTGTGACTTGTGGTGGTCCACACGCCTATTACAATTGTACTGCCACCGATGGCAACCCATTTGAAGTTAATGCGATAGCCGGTAGTTCTAATCAAGGAGGTAACCAATACCGTCCTCAAATGGAGCCAAACTACCGTGCTAGCAACCAAAGTGGACCACCCGGATTCCCTCAAAACCAAAACCAAAGTTTCAATCAAAACCGTAACCAAAACCAAAATCGAATGAACCAAGGTTTTCAAAACCAAGGGAATTTCAATCAAGGGTTTCAAAATCAAGGAAACTTGAATAGAAATCAAGGTTATGGTAATCAAGGAAACAATTTTCATGGTAATGGTAATCATAACCAAGGAAATTTTCAGCACCAAGCTTTCAATCAAAACAACCGTGCTCAAAATTTTCCTAATCAAAATCAAGCCGTTGTTCAAACTCAATCATCAACCGATGAATTGTTGAAACAATTTATGAAAGCTCAAGAAGAAACAAACAGGTTGTTGGTCAGTCAGATTTCTGAACTTAAGAAGTCTTTAAATGATTGACCTTCGGGATCGGGTACGCTTCCAAGCAACACGATCGCCAACCCGAAGGGCGATGTAAAGGCGATCACAACCCGTAGTGGTGTTTCTTATGATGGACCCTCAACTTCTACTACTCCTCCACCATTGAAGGAAGTGGAACGAGAACCCGAGGTGACAAAGAACAAGGTGCATTCCTCAAGCTCACGAAGTACCGCACAAGTTCAACCTTCGGAAGTCCAAACTTCAACTCCTGAATTTGATTTCCCAAAAAGCATTCCTAAGCCTTCGATCCCATATCCCTCGAGGCTTAATGATCAAAAACTCCGNCCCGAATTTGATTTCCCAAAGAGCATTCCTAAGCCTTCGATCCCATATCCCTCGAGGCTTAATGATCAAAAACTCCGTGACAAAACTAATATCCAAATGAAGAAGTTTCTTGAAATTTTTCAAAAGTTACACTTCGATATTAGTTTTGCGGATGCTCTTCTTTACATGCCCAAGTTTGCTTCCACTTTCAAGAGTCTTCTTAGCAACAAAGAGAAAATGTTGAAGCTCACCAACACTCGTTTGAATGAAAATTGTTCGGCGGTGCTTCTAAAGAAACTTCCTGAAAAGTTAGGAGACCCCGGAAAATTTCTCATACCTTGTGATTTCCAAAAGCTTGAAGAGTGCTTCGCCTTGGCCGATTTTGGCGCTAGCATAAATCTTATGCCTTTCTCTGTTTGGCAAAAGCTTTCACTTCCCGAACTCACTCCAACACACATGACTTTAGAATTAGCAACCCGAACAATCACTAAGCCAAAGGGTATTGCTGAAGATGTCTTTGTGAAGGTTGGCAAGTTCTATTTTCCTGCCGACTTCGTAGTCGTCGATTTTGATGCCGACCCTCGTGTTCCCCTCATTTTGGGAAGGCCATTCTTGAAAACGGCTCGTGCATTAATCGACGTCTTCGAAGGGGAAATGACTCTCAGGGTCGGAGATGAAAAATTGGTCATAAGCATTGAAAATACTTCAAAAGATCTCCTTGACCTTGAACGAGAAGAAATTAACCGAGTAGATGTCATTGATGTTGCTTCTGAGGAGTACTCTCAAGAAGTTCTTGGTTTTTCTCCGATGCTCCAATCATAGCCGACTCTTCCCCTTCCCTCACTCCGTTTGAGGGGAGTGACTTTCTTTTGGAAGAAGTCGAGGCTTTTCTTGCTCAAGATAGCTCAATGTCACATGAGGTTGATAACAACTATCTTGACTCCGAGGGGGATATACTATTGCTTGAACAATTGTTAAATGAAGATCCTTCACCCCCTCATCCTCCAAAAGAACTTCATAATGAGGAGATCAAATCCATTGAAAAAACTATTGATCCTCCCGAGGTCGAACTTAAGGACTTACCACCTCATCTTGAATACGCATTTTTGGAGGGTGACGATAAGTTACCCGTCATTATTGCTAAAGACTTGAGTAAGGATGATAAAGCCGCTCTCCTCAAGGTTTTAAAGTCACACAAGCGCGCCATCGCTTGGAGACTTTCTGACATCAAGGGTATTAACCCGGAATTTTGTATGCACAAAATTTTGATGGAGGATGACTTTAAACCGGCGGTTCAACAACAAAGAAGGGTGAATCAAAAAATCCATGAGGTCATCAAACAAGAGGTCATTAAACTTCTTGATGCCGGCTTGATTTACCCTATCTCGGATAGTCCTTGGGTGAGCCCCGTTCATTGTGTGCCCAAGAAGGGTGGTATTACGGTTGTTAAAAATGATGAGAACGAGTTGATTCCTACTCGGTTGGTAACGGGATGGCGTGTATGTATTGACTACCGCAAGTTAAACGACGCCACCCGCAAAGACCACTTTCCTCTACCTTTCATGGACCAAATGCTCGAAAGACTTGCGGGAAACGAATACTATTGTTTTCTCGACGGTTTCTCGGGTTATTTCCAAATTCCCATTGATCCGAAGGATCAAGAAAAAATGACTTTTACGTGCCCATACGGAACGTTTGCCTATAGGCGTATGCCTTTCGGTTTGTGTAATGCTCCGGCTACGTTTCAAAGATGCATGATGGCTATTTTCCACGACATGATCGGGAAAACTATGGAAGTCTTCATGGATGATTTTTCGGTCGTTGGGAATTCATTTGAATCATGTCTTGCCAATTTAGACAAAATGCTTCAACGTTGTGAGGATACAAATCTTTGTCTAAATTGGGAGAAAAGTCATTTCATGGTCAACGAAGGCATTGTCCTTGGCCATAAAATTTCAAAGAGTGGGATTGAGGTCGACAAAGCTAAAGTCGATGTCATTGCTAAACTACCTCCTCCCACTACTGTTAAAGGTGTTCGGAGTTTTCTTGGTCATGCCAGTTTCTATCGTAGATTCATTCAAGATTTTTCAAAGATCGCCCGGCCAATGACCCGACTTCTTGAAAAAGAAACTCCATTTGTCTTCTCCGATGAGAGCATCGAAGCTTTTCAAACTCTAAAGAAAAAGCTTACGGAAGCACCAATCTTAGTTGCCCCCGATTGGGACCTACCTTTCGAGCTCATGTGTGATGCAAGTGATTTTGCCATGGGTGCGGTCTTGGGGCAACGCAGAACCAAGCATTTTCAGCCTATACACTATGCGAGCAAAACTTTGACCGAGGCTCAAGCTCATTATACCACCACTGAAAAAGAATTGTTAGCCGTGGTGTATGCTTTCGAGAAATTCCGGCCTTATTTGATCTTGACTAAAACCATAGTGTATACGGATCACTCGGCTCTCAAGTATCTCTTTGCTAAACAAGATGCAAAGCCGAGGTTGCTCCGTTGGGTTCTCCTCCTACAAGAATTTGATATCCTTATTCGGGATAAAAAAGGAGCCGAGAACCTTGCTGCTGGTCATCTTTCCCGATTGGAAAACCCTCATCAAAGTACTCTCGAGAAAAAGGAAACAAATGAAACGTTTCCTCTCGAGACTCTTAATGTGATTTCTAGTCGTGGTGATTCTAGTACCCCATGGTTTGCCGATTTCGCAAACTACCATGCGGGTAACTTCATTGTTAAGGGGATGTCGTCCCACCAAAAGAACAAATTTTTCAAAGATGTTAATCATTACTTTTGGGACGACCCCTATTTGTTCAAAGTTTGAGCGGATCAAGTCATTCGTAAGTGTGTTCATGGCCAAGAAGCCATGGAAATTCTTAAGGCTTGTCATAATGGACCCACCGGGGGACATCATGGCCTGAATTACACTGCTCGGAAAGTATTTGATTCCGGTTTCTATTGGCCCACAATTTACAAAGACGCCCATGACCTAGTCAAATCTAGTGACTCTTGTCAACATCAAGGAAAAATTACACAACGGGATGAAATGCCACAAAATGTCATCCAAGTTTGTGAAATTTTTGATGTATGGGGCATTGATTTCATGGGGCCGTTCCCGTCTTCACGAGGGAACAAGTACATACTCGTGGCCGTCGATTATTTGTCGAAATGGGTCGAAGCTAAGGCTCTCCCAACAAATGATGCCCGAGTGGTTGTGAAGTTTTTAAAGTCTCTCTTCGCTAGGTTTGGAACTCCCCGCGCCATCATTAGTGATTGCGGTACTCACTTTTGCAATGACAAATTTGCAAAGGTCATGCTTAAGTACGGTGTGACTCACCGTCTTGCTACCGCGTATCACCCACAAACAAGTGGGCAAGTGGAGGTTTCAAACCGAGGTTTAAAGCGAATTCTTGAAAGGACCGTAGGCGAGAATCGTGCCTCTTGGTCGGATAAGTTAGATGCCGCTTTATGGGCTTTTCGTACGGCTTATAAAACACCCATCGGGTGTACTCCATACAAGCTTGTGTACGGAAAATCGTGTCATCTACCGATCGAGCTCGAGCACAAAGCTTATTGGGCCCTTAAGCATGCCAACTTCGATCTTAAGTCTGCGGGCGATCATAGGAAAGTTCAACTCAATGAATTAAATGAACTCCGTGATCAAGCTTACGAAAACTCTTTGATCTACAAAGAGAAAACAAAGAAGATCCATGACTCCATAATCAAGAACCGCGTTTTCAACGTTGGTGATCGAGTCCTTCTTTTCAACTCTAGATTGAAGATCTTCTCGGGAAAGCTTAAAACCCGATGGACTGGACCATATACCGTTGCTCAA
>LBNU01011487.1:0-36048 GCA_014162995.1 Artemisia annua | reverse complement strand
ATAAATAATGCATAAAAACGTTATTTATATTTTTCGATATCTCCATGTTTTGACGATCACAAAATGTAAAATCATTAAACGTAAGATTACTACGTAAACAAGTATTAAGCTAGTTTATATCATTATATCCAACTTAATCACTTAAGGTATGAATAAACAAGTGCTTAATACATCTCATGATCAAATGGGTATTTAATTAATTATTACAAAGTTTATTTAATTATATAAACATATTATATATTTTTTTGAAAAACAATTTTGGTAATAAAGAAAAATAATTTAATCATACTAAATATATGAATTCAAATTTTTAACCAAAATCAGTTAGTTTTTCACCAAATAAACTTTCCCCACAAAAAGACAAATTTTCTGGCCATTACAGCTGGGCGGCCCCCTTAATTATAAGGGGCGCCCCCCTTAATTTTAAGGGGGCCGGCCACAATTAAGGGGACCGACACGCTCCCTGTGTTAGAAAATGTCAGAATTTTTCCCTATAAATACCACCTTAATTCTGGTATTTTTCCTCACCTTTTGCACGAAAATTTTCAGATCTAAATCTCTCTAAACATCTTCCAAAACCTTTTGATCATTAGATTATTAATCCTTGTTTCAAGTGATTCAATCCCTTCACATCCATCCTCATCCAAAGTGCAAAATAAGAATACTCCTTCAACAACAAAGTTCAAGAAGTATTGTAGTGTAGTTGTGTATATTGTGTACATTATTTGTAAAGTTGTGTTGTGCTTGTAATAAGTAGTTTAGGAGAAGTAGAAGTTGTGTAGGGAGAAGAAGTTGTGTAGTAGTGAAGTGGTGTGAAGTAGTGACGAAGTTGTGGTGTGCTCAAGTTGTGTAGAAGTTGTGAAGAAGTCGTGAGATTGGTTCTAGCTAGGATTAGAACTCGACATCTAGCTTTGTGTCGTTAAGCCGGTGTAAGCGAAAGTTTTGTAAGGTTTTTCCGCCACAAGGGAGTTTTGTTGACATAGTGAAGAAAACTCTCGAGTAGGTGACTCGGGGAGTGGAGTAGGAACAAGGAAGGTGACCTTGTAGCCGAACCACTATAAATCCTTGTGTTGTGGTTTGATCTTTCTAACTCTTCTCATTCATTACTTATTTACTTACACTATATTAGCTTAGTTAGTTAGTCATATATATTTATTCATATAGTGCAAGTCTTGAAATCAAATAAACAAGAATCGAAGTTTTTAAAACAAACTTGTTTTCATAAATTTTAAAAACGGACGTAAAACTATTCAACCTCCCCTTCTAGTTTTCCACAAAAATGGAAAGTGCTTTTTGAAAAAGTGGAAAAATAAGCCAAATGGCTTAAATAGAAGCTATCACTAATTTTAAATTGATGTTTTTGTGATTTTCTTTTTTCAAAACTATTTATTACTGATAATTAGATAACTTTAATGAAGACAAGAAATTTGGAACTTGGAAATAAGCTCAGTGAAGGCTTATGAGCTTATCAGTTGAGCTTTTGAGCTCAATTTGATGTTTTAAGCTCAACAAGCTATCAAATAAGCTTAAAAGATGGACACAGAAGTGAAACAAGATGAAAATAAGTAAAAGGTACTGGAAACAAGTTAAAAGGCACAAAGGATCCCACAGATAAGCTTAGAATAAGCAAATAAGCAATCCAAATTCACTCTATGAACCAAACACCCTTGCAGTCAATTTGTTGGTCAATTCAAGCTTATGAAACAAGCTCAAAAAGCCAAATGATTATTGGAGTAGCAAGATGGGCTGGTAAGGTTTCCAAAAAGCCAAAGCTCACCAAGTGGGGTCCACTGGAGAGCTTATGAGGAGCTTATGAAAAAGCTTTGAACTCACTGAATTGCTCAGTGAGATATTAAATGAGACAAAATAAAAGTAATAAGCAGGCCTAATGAATAAGCCAGACATTGAGAAATGATCTTTGGAACTTTGAGATGGGTAGTTAAGCTTCACAAAAAGCTAAAATACTCAAGCTGAAGTTCACTGTTGAGCTTATTGAGAGCTTATGAAATTGAGTCAATTACACTGATTACTCATTGTAGTAATTTGCTTTGAACAAACAAGATAGGCATAAATAGCACTGAGAATAAGCAATACATGGAAAATGGAAAGCACTAATATCAAGTATGCCAGTTAAGCTTCACAAATCAGCAAATTACACAAGATCAAACCAACTAGCAAAGATTATGCAAGCCTATGAAATATACTTCAAAGACTGTGAGCAGGGCAATTTTGTGGAAAATAGCTAAATGGCAAGCACTAAATAAGCAGTTAAACAAGCTATATAAAAATTATGAAAAATACTATGATTAAGACAAGAAACAAAATATTAATTATCTAAAAGCACAAGTTATAAAACTAAGTAGTGAATCCTACAGAAAATTATCTAGTTTATTCAAAAATTATACAACTGAAAATTTTGACTTTTTATGAAAACAACTATGTTGACTTAATTGAAGTTTGATCTTAATTTACTGATTGAAATTAATATAATAAACTATAATAAGACTAAATTAAGCTAATTTAACAAGTATTACACTAATATGGGTGATTTAGAGTACTAAAATCCTAGCAGTGAACAAGTTGTGATATCAAAGAGATGATTTTGACTTTTTGATGAACAACTACTGGTTTTTAGGACTACACTGACCTATATGAAGCTAAAGAGATGTGTTGCAACCAAATAGAACCACAGAAACATACATTAACTCAATCAAATTCACAAAGCCAAACACTCCTTTAAGAGGGAGATTTTTAGATTTTAATTTGAAGCTTTTGAAATAATGATACCATGAAATGAAAACTTAAGCACATACAATGATATACTAAACTGAACTAAGCACAATAATACCAATTATAACAACAAATATCCTAGATTACTACTTATGCTAATTTGGTAGTTAAGATGGAAAATATGAGCACAATAGAATATAATGAACTAGCAAGCAATTATAAGAAACAATATCACTTAAATACACCTAAGAACCTCAAAAGCATAAACATAAGCAGATGCAAGACACTTGTACAGTGAAATGAGAAAAACCAAGATAAGAGCTTACAAAGTGCATCCAAGCATAAACTGAGAACCAGGACCAAAGAACACACCTATAGGCTTTCCACAAAGCCACTAACCCACTGCCATCCCTAATGCACAGTGCTCCAGCCATCTTTCACCATCTTCATTAATTTTTGATTTTTGAGTGATTTTTTTTTGTATTTTTTAATTTTTTTTAGTCTCTTACCATAATCTATGTTAAATGCTTTAAAAGCTTTAGAAAGCTTATAAATAAGCTTAATTGAGCTTAAACAACTACTGAGTCACAACTTTCAACAATTCTCAAATCATATGAACATTTCAATAGAATTTTGCAAACCATAAGTTGTTACTGAAAAACTGGGATTATATATTAGAAAACATTAACATTACACTGAGAGAACTTAATTCAAGCTTTGAAAGCTAAAAATTACAACTGAACTTGGATAATAAATAAAAACGACAAGGAAAAAAAATTAACTAAGTGACCACTGGTATCCCTTGCATCTCCTTCTCTTTATAGGGCACTTCTAGGGTTTATGGAACCCTCTGAATAGTTCCCACTTCACTCCTGAGCCGTTGGATGAGTAACTTTTAATCTTGGCCTTTGAAGTCATTTTGGCGCCAAAATTATAACTGCCCAAAAAGTCTCAATTGAGTGAGATTATGAGGAAGCAATTAATGAAATTTGGACCTTGTGGAAGCTGGGGGAACATGGAGTGGTGAGGTTGAGGTGGAGGAATGGAGGTGTACAGTATCAAGTACCAAGTTGGAGGGGGAGGGTGAGAGTTTGACTAAGGAGTTTGACTGGGAGGGATAAAACGGGGTGTTGGGATTTTTATTATAAGTGGGTGTTGGGCCAGTTGTGAAATTGGGCCAAGGGGATGGTTTTGGTTTTCGTTTTGGGTTTAGGAATAACATAGGATCCGTTTGGTATAGTAGCAAAAGCCCAAGGACCACATTTGTAATTCACCCAAAGTTGAGGGACTGGAAATGTACTCCTCCCAAAGATGTTCCAAGGACCATAGATGCCATACTTGATAAACCCAAGGACCATTGATGTAATTTTTCCATTTTAAATATCCAAGGACCATTTTTGACATTTTCCAAAAGTTCAGGGACCTTTTCTGCCATTTACCCAAAATTTCATTCAAGGACCAATTTTGACAACTTAAAATATTTCAGGGACCTTGAATGATAAAACTCCACATTTTTAAATTCCAGGGACTATTTTTGCCAATCTTTGAAAGTTAGGGGACTGAAACTGCCAATTATGCAAACTTTGTTCGTTTTTCATCTGTTTTTAAACATTTTGCTTTTGAGACATATAAAACACGATCCTTGGATATTTTCTGCATTTTGATGCGTTTTTGAGTGTTTTCAAATGTTTTTGCAGTTCAGATTAACCAAAAATGATGAGTGTTTGAGCACTCATCGCTAAACCTAAAACTCTCACTAGACAAAAGTAGGTTAAAACTATACCTAAAACCTTAAAACTAGCTACTATACTATTCCTAAACTACCAAGCAAGCAACCTAGCACCTATATATAACTAAGCAAGCACCCTAGCACCTCCAAGCACCCAAGCAAGGAGGTGCATCACCTCCTTGTCACCTTCTTCTCCAAACCGCCTCCTTCGACTCACCATGGCCACAACCGGCCTACTAGCGCCCCTAGCTACTCCCTAGCTTATCCTCATCACCACTAGACCCTCCACAACCACCCCTAGCCTTGCTAACTTCCCCCTCCTCTGCACGACACATTACACCCTCTTCCTTGCTCGCTACTCCTTACGCGAGTTTAAATACCCCTCCCCTCTCCTACATTTCTCTTCACACCTTTCTCTCCTCTCTATCTTAAATCTTTCTGAAGTCTAAGACCCTTAGAAGCCCTTGAGAACGAGTAGCGAAGCCTTGGTAGTGTCGAGTTGTGGTTTGAGTCAAAAGAGACCCTAGAAACCCTTTTAGCCTCGTTAACCTTTGCACGACTTAGGTAAGCTTTAATTTTCGTTATAGTAGTCTTAGAATAGACCTAGGATACTTAGGATAAGCCTTAGAGACCATAGGATAGCCTTAAACCTACTTGCTTGCATGTTTTCTTTTCGTAACCCTAGATATAGTCGAATTGCATGTTTACGTGTGCTATAGCTTATTTATGTGTTACAATCTGAATTATATGACTTATTTGAACTTATATGAACTAAACATAAGCTAGAAAACTTAGTAGATATGATAAAATATAGTTTACATACATTTAGGACTAGTTTTGCAAAACATTACGTGCATAGGGGTATATATCATAAATTCCTGAAACTATAAAGTCTAGGGACTGTTTTTGACATTTCCTAGAAGTTATTAGTGTAAGGACTCATTTTGCAAAATATAGAAACTTTAGGATAGAAATTAAAATAAGTAATAAACTAAAAAGGACTAATTATGCAAATATATATAATTAAGGGTAAAAAGAGTAAATAATGAAAGTTAGAATAATTTAGGAACCATTTTTGCTATTTCTCTGAAATATATAAGTATAGGGACTAAATATGCAAAAGTTAGAAAGTTATATGCTTATTTGCTATATGATTATAAGTTTAGGGTAAAAATGTAAATATATAAAACTTAAAGAATAAAATGGACTATTTTCATATACATACAAAACCTATTTAAGTTAGAAGTGATAACATCAAGTTTACCCCCAATCTAAGTGTTAATTTCCCCTTTAAAATGCCCATCTTTTCTACTTATATGAAGAATATATACTCTTATTTCTTCCTATTTTGGTTTCAGGGTAAAGATGAGCAAAAGTACGTTATTGACGATTTATTGACTAAAAAGTGGGAATTAAGCTTAAAGTTACATTGAAGACACAAACACGGCGGTCTAGTTAAGTGATGATACTACACCGTTAGAAGATTTACCCCATTCAGTGAAGACTACGCCGTAGCAAGCCACTAAGCTATGGCGTAACAGAGATTACCAAAGAATACACCGTAGTTAGTCATTGGACTATGGCGTAATGTTGATGATATGAGCCTTACGCCCGTAGTTAGTAATAGGACTACGGCGTAAGAAAGATTCTATAAAGGTTACGCCCGTAGTTAATAATTGGACTACGGCATAAGAAAGATTTTATGAAGACTACGCCCGTAACAAGTGATGGAGTTACGGCGTAGTGATTATTACAAAGATTACGGCGTAGTCTTACCATACGACTACGCCGTAGCAAAGACGAGCCCTATAAATACCAAGGGAATTTTCGTCCACAATTTGTCAAGTTCCTCTCCCCCAAACCTGCACTAGGGTTTGGGGAGAACGACCCAGAAGAAGAATGAAGACCACGAAGGCTAGAGAGATGGTGTGCAATTAGACTAGGAACCACCTAGTCTAACACATGTTCGAATTCTATTTTGTTTCGCAATTTTATGAATTCTCTTTATTAATATTTGGTTTTAGTTATTTATTCATATTCATCATTGTAGACGTTATCTTAGCTTTTTCGTTATTCTTTCGTTTCGGTAATATGTAAGCTTGGTTGAATCTATTCCGTCTAGGTAAATTAACCCTAGGACCCTAGACTGGTAGGTTGTGGGGATTGGTAAGAATCGGCCATAGTACTACCTTTGCTTATGTGCGAATTAACCCTAGGACCACCTACCAACCGGATGTATTTAAGAAGCTAGAGGGAATCTAAGATCTGACCATGCCGGGTTCCACTAGAACAAGTCTATTAAACATGGCACTTAATGACTCTTGTATCTTAACCGATGAACTCTTGGCTTTACAATAGTCGAGAATAGGATGAGATGCAAGATAGGGCTGATGATATGACCAACTGACTCTTGTCGACTTGCACCCACTACATAGAACACTAATATATGAATTAGGCTTCACCTTAATATCTTAATAACCTATCTTTATCTTTAGTATCTTTATTTTCTCTTTTGTTTATTTTATGTCTTGGTTACTATTTACTCTATTCACTAATACCCTTTTTAGTACTTACCTTAGTTTGCCAGACCAACAGCTCTTGGGACGACACTCGGATTTATTTAAAGGCATACTACACATGACCGGGCACACTGCCCGTTAGTATGTGTTAATCCTTATAATTCGAAATTTATAAATGTAAATAGGATGAAAATAACGCATCAAGTTTTTGGCGTCGCTGCCGGGGAGCAGTTTATTTAGGCAAGTTAAGGTATGTTTCAATTTCTACATTAAAAGATCAAAACAAGCATTGAGGATCTACATACGAGTTTTGACCTCGTTACGAAATCCAGGTACACAAATTTACATTTGTCATTTAAATTTTAACCAAACTACGGCGTAGCAGCTAGCTGAACTATGCCATAGCAATACTATATTGACACTGCAATTTTAAACTAACTACGGCGTAGCCACTAAACGAACTACGCCGTAGCAATATTTTATAATTAAAATTTATAGCCTAAATTTGAACTAACTACGGCGTAGCTACTTCTAAGAGCTACGGCGTAGCTGCCTGAGGGTATATATATACGGGTTTGCATAACACATTCACTTTTGCAACCCATTCTTCACAAACACACGACCCTCTGTCAATTTTTTTTCCAAGAAACTTGTTCATTCCATTTCCTTTGCATCATCAATGGCAGGTAAACACCCCCAACTTCTTGTCTTGACCTTTTTATAATTTATCTATAATTTTTAGGGTTTGTTCTTGCTAGCATTAGATGAGTAGGATTTAAACGCGATTAGGGCTAGGTTATAACCTATTGATTGATGTTTTAAACATATGAATGAGTATGGTTTAAGTTTGCTCGATTAAAATTAATTAACATAATTAGGGTTAGGTTTAAATTGCTACTAGTCGATGTAATTGAACTTACCCCGCCAACTATTAGAGTGGGAAAATTAAGTTTGAAACTTTTGGATGAATTTTTATGGTTACGGCGTAGCAATTTAATCATTGCCCCATAACAATTTTAGAAAGCGACAGCAGAGTAGTCGCTACGGCGTAGCTAGTCATAGCGCTACGCCGTAGCGCTTAATTGTTCCCAAAACCTAATTAGTTGACTACGGAGTAGCTAGTTATTGAACTACGCCGTGATAGCGCTACGCCGTAGTTATCATAAAAATCAGCTACGACGTAGCTATTAACAACGCTGCGCCGTAAACCTCATTACTCTTGTCTTTCTAACTTTCTTATTTTCAGGAAACAATAACAACGGGCCTTTTCAATGGCTCAAGTTCTTGGACTATGATCCGGCTGACAGAAAGAGTTGCAGAGATGAACTCCGTAAACTAAGGAGTAAAACAATTGAGGTCCCGGAAGCTCTTGATGAAGACGCTCTCAACAACATTAGCGAGGGAGATGTCACAGCCGAGTTGGAAAAATTGTGTGACATCGTGTTCAAGTGCCCAAGTGGAAGTTTTACATGCAGGGCTTGGATGAACATATTTACTAATAATGAACCAGTCGTCCAAGAATATGTTTGGGAATTCTTGGCCTCAGTTGATTTTGATGAAGAAGTGACAAGTATGACGGAGAATTGTTTGTTTTTCCAACTTGGTGGAGTTAGGAGAGAGATGACTATGAGGAAATTCATCTCTGCTATGGGACTTTATTCTAGAAGGACATTAGACTCTCCCGCTTTTCAAGAATACCACAAACTTTGTTTAAGAGAGAGACCACATGACTATAATCCTACAACCTGCTATCAGCAAATTTCAGGGTTAGCAGATTACAAGTCCAGGAGTCCGTCTTCCTTCAAAACCATCATGGACCCCCTCCATCGTCTCGTGCAACGACTCTTGGCTGTATCAGTTCGTGCCAGGCATTCGGCACGAGAAAAAGTGACGGTTGAAGATCTGTTCTTAATGCAAAGTATGGAAGGAGGGAATTTTGTTTGATATTCTGTGGTATTTGGCTAAGTTTATGACCGGGAGAGCTAAGGGAGGTAAACAAGGGAGTTTGATTCAGGGGGCCCACTTCATTGCGATATTAGCTAGGAATTTTGGGTTGATGTCACAAGCAGCTTTGGCCAAGGTTAATCAGGCAGTCGAGACATCTTTAATCGGGATTGCCAAGTTGGACGAATTTGGGATCATCACCTACAACCCTTTGAATGAACCCGTATTGAGGCCAGTTATGAGAAGAGCAAGTGGGGAAGGTAGTTCCAGAGTTAGTATTATCCAAACTGCGGCCGAGGAGCGCGTGCGACCCACGATGACAGTGATGGAAAAAATGAACGTCTTGAACGGACGCATGGGGATTATGGAGTTAAGCATGACCAACTTTGGCGAAGACATGGACGAGATGACGGTAGTGATCGCAGGAATGAGTGAACAGTTTGATAGTTTTTGTATTGACTTTAGAAACTTGCAGGTACAACAAACCAAATACTATCAATGGAACGCTGATCGTACCAGTCAGATGCTCACACATATGCATTTGAGCCACCCTCGTTGGAATGGGCCGGATTATGTGGATCGGTCCAACATGCCTGATATGGGAGTCCAGCACGGTGTCAGCTTCATGCATCCTGGCACCTCGTCTTCAGCCCCTCAAGATGGTCATGACCCCACCACTCAATTTGATACACCTATGGAGGGAGATCGAGATCAAGAATGATCACTCTTAGCCCATACAAACTTATCCATCGTTATCTTTGAAACAATTTACTATTTTAGGGTCTGTAATAACTTCGTTAGAACATGACTTGCTACTAATATTTACATTTTGGTATTAGATATAATAGCATGTAGGTTTTTTGCTTGGATATTCAGATTGCAGACTGTTGCTACGGCGTAGTGGGTCTTTGACCTACGCCGTAGCAACCATGGAGAAACTAATGGATATTCTGTCCAGATTTTGGAGCTACGGCGTAGCAGGGTCCATAGACCTACACCGTAGCTAGTGCCAAAATTTTGCATACTTATTTAGAGAACTTCCGAGAGCGCGAGCGTGTGAGGGGAGTTTTTCTTTTTCATTTCTATTCTATTTTTCTATTTTTATTTTGTTCAAAAAGGACTTTGCACAAACTAAGTGGGGGGATAGGAAATAGAATACGAAATTATCACGTAAATTAATACTTGTCCTCATTTTTCTAGCTTTACAAAACGCAAGTGCAAATTATAAATTATGCCATTTTTAAAATTTTGACATATAATTTTACATAGCTAGAATAAACTTACCCTGAGCACACAATAACCCTTGATAACATGGTGAGGTTTAGCCTATTCATTTTCATACATTTTACCCCAAATCCACCAAATATTGAGTGTGCCGGTAGTAGCATAGACTTTAGAACTTGGCTTTTACATCATTTCGAGACCATAAACGAGTAATGTGTTTTTATAATACGTTTGGAAGAAACCTTTTGAGAAAACAATTTTGTTAAGATTTTCAACCATAACTATACACACTTAAACCCTTCGATTAGTCACATCGACTTTTCGATCTATTACCCATGTTTGCACTCACTTTTAGTGCAAGATACCCTCAGATACACCTTATTACATTTCCTCCATTCCTTACCATACTATCCCATTACACTTTTACAATTTTGTAATCTTATGTTTTTGGTTGAGAAATCTCCGTTGCCTGAATGTCATAAAATGCCTAAGTTCAAGAATCAAGAAAGACAAGTATGCTCTAAGACCCCTAAATGTTCTCCACCTAAATTAATCTCAAGTGGGGGGATAATGTTATCAGTCCATAGTTATTTATTAAAAGAAAAATGTGTGAATTTCAGTATGTAGAGTAGAAAAATAAAGTGTGCAAATCATAAGAACCAAATAAGATAGCTTATCATGGAAGGCATAGCTCTCTTTACCGGAAGAATTGTTGGAAGAAAAACTGTATCACTTGTCACTAACAAGAGACTACACTTCGGAAGATTGGCATTTTCTGGCAAAAGGGCAATCGGTGACAACTCGGTTGAAAGATAAGATTGCTTTTTCCTCTTTACCCTTACAATATTCAACATCATAACCTACCCTTTTTAGTTGTGAAGTATTCTTAGGTGAGGGATTCGAGCAGTCAGTGGTGTCTTGCCCGGCATTCCGGTCATGTATCATTGCCTTTGTCGCCCTTGCCGTAGTACATTAGTAACGACTTTACACCCTTAAACTTACGATTATCTAAACAATATTATTTTCAA
Organism: Artemisia annua; assembly: GCA_014162995.1. Lineage (NCBI taxonomy): Eukaryota > Viridiplantae > Streptophyta > Magnoliopsida > Asterales > Asteraceae > Artemisia > Artemisia annua. The sequence goes on along the minus strand of LBNU01011487.1, from coordinate 24,874 downwards.
AACCTGTTTCAACCTTAGCTCTAGTGGTGGAGTTTTGTGTAAATGCCAAGCTTATGATAGAATACCTGCTATGACTGAGCGTTTATGAGAGCACCCTGAATTTTAACACTTAGATTAGGGAGCGTATGAGTGAATTTCTTCCCTTCTTTTCATGAGGTGTTTGGCTTAACTTTATTTCTAGCAGTTTTATTAATTCAAATTTGTATCTTCTAAGTAATGAAGAGGATGCTCTTTTAATTATTAATACGGTCTACTTGAGGACAAGTAGAGTTTAAGTGGGAGGATATTTGATAATATCAAATTTACCCCCAATCTAAGTGTTAATTTCACCCTTAAAATGCCCATCTTTTCTAATTATATGAAGAATATATACTTTTATTTCTTCCTATTTTGGTTTCAGGGTAAAGATGAGCAAAAGTACGTTATTGACGATTTATTGACTAAAAAGTGGGAATTAAGCTTAAAGTTACATTGAAGACACTAACACGGCGGTCTAGTTAAGTGATGATACTACACCATTAGAAGATTTACCCCATTCAGTGAAGACTACGCCGTAGCAAGCCACTAAGCTACGGCGTAACAGAGATTACCAAAGAATACGCCGTAGTTAGTCATTGGACTACCGCGTAATGTTGATGATATGAGCCTTACGCCCGTAGTTAGTAATAGGACTACGGCGTAAGAAAGATTCTATGAAGGTTACGCCCGTAGTTAATAATTGGACTACGACGTAAGAAAGATTTTATGAAGACTACGCCCGTAACAAGTGATGGAGTTACGACGTAGTGATTATTACAAAGATTACGGCGTAGTCTTACCATACGACTACGCCGTAGCAAAGACGATCCCTATAAATACCAAAGGAATTTTCGTCCACAATTTGTCAAGTTCCTCTCCCCTAAACCTGCACTAGGGTTTGGGGAGAACGACCCAGAAGAAGAATGAAGTCCACGAAGGCTAGAGAGATGGTGTGCAATTAGACTAGGAACCACCTAGTCTAATACATGTTCAAATTCTATTTTGTTTCGCAATTTTATGAATTCTCTTTATTAAGATTTGGTTTTAGTTATTTATTCATATTCATCTTTGTAGACGTTATCTTAGCTTGTTCGTTATTCTTTCTTTTCGGTAATATGTAAGCTTGGTTGAATCTATTCAGTCTAGGTGAATTAACCCTAGGATCCTAGACTGGTATGTTGTGGGGATTGGTAAGAATCGCCATAGTACTACCTTTCCTTATGTGCGAATTAACCCTAGGACCACCTACCAACCGGATGTATTTAAGAAGCTAGAGGGAATCTAAGATCTGACCATGCCGGGTTCCACTAGAACAAGTCTATTAAACATGGCACTTAATGACTCTTGTATCTTAACCGATGAAATCTTGGGTTTACAATAGTCGAGAGGATGAGATGCAAGATAGGGATGATGATATGACCAACTGACTCTTGTCGACTTGCACCCACTACATAGAACACTAATATATGAATTAAGCTTCACCTTAATATCTTAATAACCTATTTTTATCTTTAGTATCTTTATTTTCTCTTTTGTTTATTTTATGTCTTGGTTACTATTTACTCTATTCACTAATACCCTTTTTAGTACTTACCTTAGTTTGCCTGACCAACAGCTCTTAGGACGACACTCGGATTTATCTAAAGGCATACTACACATGACCGGATACACTGCCCGTTAGTATGTGTTAATCCTTATAATTCGAAATTTATAAATGTAAAACAGGATGAAAATAACACATCAAGAAGCATAACACAATACTAGGGAGCTTCATGCGAGGAGTACTATGTGGATATTTCGTTTTGACGAGTTTGCTGGGTTTACGATTTAAAGTGCCCTGGCTCCTTAAATGATTATTGCATATACTTCTGAGTTATGATGGCCCGAAAGGTGTTATGTTATAACTAAAACCCTTATAACAACATAATTCAATAGTAGGGAGCTTCATGTGAGGAGTATTAACTTCTGAATTATGATGGCCTGAACGGTATTATGTTGATAACATAATATAATAGTAGGGAGCTTCATGTAAGGAGAAATATACTACTGAATTACGATGGCCCGAATGGTGTTATGTTATATATGAAAACCCTAAGAATAATTAGTTAGGAAACCTAGACTAAGACTTGACATACACACACCTACACCAACCCAGGATACGTGAGTGAGTTGTCTAAATCCCTACTTTAATTAACATAAGGCCCAGGTGAGTTTTCATAACCTCACACCTTTTAAACGCTTTCTAAATGCTTTACAAACCCTGTGAGGGGGATACATGCTTTAAAACCGAATACAAGTCTTTTTCTTTGGTTATTGCACGAGTAAACAAACTGCCACTACTACATAACATGAAATTCATGAATCTAATCATTTGGGATATTTTACCCACGCGAACGCGAGTATAGTTGATAGATCTATTGGAGTCTGACAACTCCCGTTGGTATTAACACCTCACTGGGTGGTACCAATAAGTACTATACTTGAACCCACTGAAGGATTAACTTTGGCAAGTTATCCTTCCCATCCCCTCATGTTGGGTCTGCAGCCCACATGACCCGGATTGTTAACGTGTGGTTCATGAGCTTAGTGCAATATACCTTCTATCACTAAACTTTTCCACAAATAGGGTTTAAGCTGAACCCTGTGGAACTTGTATTCACTAACTTTCTATTTAAACCTATGACTCTCACTCAACATACGTGTTGACTTTTAAGCATGTTATCCTAGGTAATTAGGCACTATAGGAACCCTGGCTTGGAGAGGCACTAGATATGAGAATGTCCAGTATAGTTATCATTCATTAGTTTTGTGTCTAAACCCGTATCTTAGGGACCTCTCTTTTGGTAAAAGTATATCTTTTACTATAAAAACTCTGATAAATAAATGAATGATAACAACTTTTTCAAAAACGTCTCTTTTCGAGTCATTTTCTATACCTTGTCTTTGTTTCCATGAAGTAATACCCCAAACACTTAATCCGCTGCGAACATTGAAAAATGAGGGTGTTACAGATTGGTATCAGAGCCTTGGTTATTGAGAACAAAAGGATTTTTCCTAAACTATAACCATTTTTTTTCAAAAAGCCCTCCGAGCCATTAGAATCCCCGAACTTGCCTTTATTTTAGAATTCCTAGACTTGCCTTTAGGTTAGAATTCCTAGACGCCTTTAGGTTAGAACCTCTGAATTGCCTTTAGGTTAGATTCCCCACTATAGCCTCTAGGATAGAAACCCCACTACTAGTATTGCTTCTAGGATATACCTACTTAGGTTAGAATTATGCTAAGATACTCTTTCGGGTATTACAGTAGATATGTCATCCTTTAACAATCCTATCATCATGTTGGATACCGATGATACGGATACCTCATCTGATAGTTATGAATATACCCTAGCTACCCCTACCCACTCATCTTCTGGTTCTAATTCTCTGGAAGAATTAGCCCAGAATATCTTAACTAACCTAGGATTAGAACTTTCCCCGAATGATCCCTATATGCAAGCATATAATGGGTATATGCAAGCATATAGTGGAGACATTCCTATCATACCTACTATAACCCCTACCCCATTTATACCCCACTATAATAGTCAAGATCGTTATGTTCCCGAAATAGTTTCACCTCCCCATAAGAAATTACGTGTTATACCACCTTCACCTCCCCCTAGGTTTGAAATAGGTAGTAGTACCTATAAATCGCCTTTAGAAAGGCATGAGGAACAAATAGAGGAAATACTAGGTCATTTAGATAAAATATCTTTAGGACGAATAGAAGAAGTAGAAAATAGGATTAGTGAACTAGGAATAGGTAGAAATAGGTTAGAAAATGAATTAGAGAAAACCCGTAATAAAATCTTTAGGTTGCAAACAAAATACGAGGGACACTCCGACGAAGTAGTTAATGCCCATGCTAGGCTTTCCATTATAGAAATGCTTATAGAAGATACTAGGGATAGTCATAGGTGTGACATAGATGATCTCTTGGAAGCTATCTAGGAATTTAAAAACAACGTAGAATCAACATAAGACTTAGGTAACATAGGTTTATAGGTAGATAACTTAGTTAAAGGGGTACTTGATTTTATAAAATAAAAAGTTTTAACCTATCTATATTTAGTTTTCTTAAAAACTCGTATCCCGTATTGGGATTTCCTATGCCTTAGGATTCACTATAGATGCCTTAGGATACACTATAGATTGCCTTAGGACACACTATAGACTGCCTTAGGACTTAGAAATTAGAATTCATAGGAAATTAAAATAAGTAAACATACCTAGGAACACTAAAAAACTTAGGAATTCTTTAGAAACACTATGCCTTTAGAAGGGGGAAACTAGTTTCGGTGAAATATAACGAATCTTGTTAGGAATCGCCCTTTTAGTTTTAGGATTCCCTACCTATCCGGTATCAAATAATGTTCTAAGAAATTAGAGCATAAACTATGACACCATTCTTATCACATCTTACCGATAGAATGGCATGTACACGAGCTACCACTCCCGTTACTCCTACTACTCCCGCCATGACTCAGGAAGACATCCAGCGACTAGTGACTGACAGTGTGACTGCAGCACTAGGAGCTAGGGATGCCAACATGGCTCGAAACCCCGAAACTCCTGTAGTGAAGAAGAGTAACTACAAGGAATTTATGAGCTGTTAGCCCTTCAATTTCAAGGGGACAGAAGGGGCCATAGGATTAATTCATTGGTTTGAGAGATGCGAGTCAGTATTTTCCCGTAGCAACTGTACTAAGGATTGTAGGGTTAAGTTTGCTACTGGTACTCTTACAGAGGAAGCATTATCGTGGTGTAACTCGTATGCCCAACCAATAGGAAAAGAAGAGGCATACAAGTTATCATGGACTGAATTTAAGAATCTCATGATTAAGAAATATTGCCCTCGGACAGAGATTAAGAAAATGGAAGACGAATTCTATAACTTGTCAGTAAAGGGGAACGATGTTAAGGCTTATATTAGGAGATTTCAAGAGTTGGCAACTTTGTGTCATACAGTGGTGCCGACTATTGAAAAGACAATAGAAGCTTTCATCGGAGGTTTGCCCCAGAGTATTAAAGGGAATGTTACTGCCTCTAGACCTCAAACTTTAGAGGAGGCTATTAACATAACTTTGAGGTTAATGGACTAAGTAGCAAAGCACAACTCTGTGCCAGCACCCTACGATAATAAACGAAAGTTCCATGATGGGAGAGCTTTCGGTAACTCTCGAAATACAGTTATTAATAACTGTACAAATCCATATCCTCAACCAAGGCAAGAAAATGCAAAAGCATATGCCGCCACTTCTAATGAGAAAAGTGGTTATGCTGGAAATGCCCCTCTGTGTAAGAAATGCAACTGGCATCACACAGGGCCTTGTTTCATTAAATGTACAACATGTAACAAGGTGGGCCATCATCCAAGGGATTGCTAGAACAAAGGACCATCTACTGGGGGTAATCCACCACCAACAGTAGTCATTTGTCATACTTGCGGAGAAAAGGGACACTATGCAAATAAATGTCCAAAGAAAAGTACTGCTGGTGCCCAGGGTAGAGCATATATGTTGAGGGATAGGAATGATCCACAAGATCCAAGCGTAGTCACGGGTAAGTTTCTCTTAAACAACCACTTAGTTAGTATATTATTTGATTCTTGAGCCGATAGGAGTTTCGTATCTATACCCTTAGCCTCTAGACTTAGGATTAAACCCATAGCTTTAGATACTTACTATGAGATAGAAATGGCCGACGGAAACTTAGTTAAAACTAACACCGTCCTTAAGGGTTGTACCCTAACCTTACTTAACCACCCCTTCGAAATTGATCTCATACCCAAGAGACTCGATAGTTTTGACGTTGTTGTGGGAATGGATTGGTTGTCTAAGAATCAAGCAAAAATTCTTTGTGACAAGAAAATCATACATGTACCTATCAACGGTGAAACTTTAACTATCCGAGGAGATCAAAGTAAAACTCGACTTAACTTCATTTCATGTATCAAAACGTTACGATACATGCCACGAGGTTGTCAAGTCTTCGTGGTTCAAGTAATAGAGACTAAGCCAAATGAAAAACGACTGGAGGAGATCCCTGTAGTCAGGGAATACCCAGAAGTTTTCCCTAAGGATTTACCTGGCTTACCTCCCATTCGTCAAATAGAATTTCAAATCGACTCGGTTCCCGGAGAAACACCTATAGCCCAAGCCCCCTATAGGTTAGCCCCTTCAGAGATGAAGGAACTCTCTGAACAACTCCAGGAATTAACTGATCGAGGATTTATACGTCCTAGTACATCACCCTGGGGAGCTCCTGTCCTATTCGTAAAGAAGAAAGACGGAACTATGAGGATGTGTATCGATTATCGTGGATTAAATAAACTTACTATCAAGAATCGATACCCGTTACCCAAGATTGATGATTTATTTGATCAACTCCAAGGTTCGAGTGTATATTCAAAGATGGACTTACGATCAGGTTATCATCAACTGAGAGTGAGGGAAGAGGATATCCCTAAAACCACTTTCAGAACGAGATACGAACACTATGAATTTCAAGTTATGCCATTTGGTTTGACAAACGCACCAGCGGTTTTCATGGATCTCATGAACCGGGTGTGTAAACCATACTTGGATAAATTTGTTATAGTGTTCATAGATGATATCCTTATCTATTCACGTAACGAGGAAGAGCACGCAAAACACTTGAGAATAATCCTAGTACTACTTAAGACGGAGTTTATGCAAAGTTCTCTAAGTGTGAATTCTGGATTAATGTTGTGCAATTTCTCGGACACTTGATAGATAAACAAGGACTTCGTGTCGATCCAGCAAAAATTAAAGCCGTTAAGGATTGGCTGCATCCTAAGAATCCTACTGAGATACGACAATTCTTAGGACTTGCAGGCTACTATCGAAGGTTTATTGAGGGATTTTCAAAAATAGCAAAACCTTTGACAGAGCTAACCCAGAAAAACAGGAAGTTTGACTGGGGAAAAGATCAAGAGATAGCTTTCAACTTTTGAAGAGAAAGTTGTGTGAAGCTCCGATCTTAGCATTACTCGAAGGAAACGATGATTTTGTCGTTTACTGTGATGCTTCGCATAAAGGTCTTGGAGCTGTATTGATGCAACGAGATAAAGTAATCGCATATGCATCACGACAACTCACGACACATGAGGAAAACTATACTACACATGATCTAGAATTAGGAGCAGTAGTATTTGCTCTAAGAATATGGAGACATTATCTGTATGGCACTAAGTGTACGGTTTTCACCGATCACAAAAGTCTACAGCATATTCTAAATAAAAAAGAATTGAACATGTGACAACGTCGATGGATAAAACTGCTTGCTGATTATGATTGTGAGATTCATTATCATCCTGGCAAAGCTAATGTAGTAGCAGATGCTTTAAGCCAAAAGGAACGAATCAAACCACTTAGAGTTAGGTCATTAGTTATGACTCTTCATTCGAATCTACCTTCACAAATACTCAAAGCCCAAAATAAAGCCCTCGAAAGGAAAGATTGTAAACTTGAGAATTTACGAGGGATGGATAAGGCTTTTGAGATAAGTTCAGACGGAACTCGTTGTATTAAGGGTCGAAGATGGTTACCTTATCATGGTAACTTAAGGAACGTAATAATGCACGAGTCCCATAAATCTAAGTACTCCATACACCCAGGTTCTGACAAGATGTATCAGGATCTGAAGAAACATTATTGGTGGCTCGACATGAAGGCATCCATTGCTAAATATGTGGGCAGGTGTTTAACATGTTCTAGTGTAAAGGCTGAATGTCAAAAGCCATCCGGCTTATTGGAACAGCCTAAGATTCCCATTTGGAAGTGGGAAAGAATTACGATGGATTTTATCACAAAACTACCTAGAACAGCTAACGGGCATGACACTATTTGGGTAATAGTTGATCGCCTTACGAAATCAGCTCACTTCATTCCTATACGGGAAACGGATGATATGGAAACCCTTGCTAGGTTGTACCTCAAGGAAATAGTTTCCCGACATGGAGTGCCAATATCTATCATATCGGACTGTGATTCTTGTTTCACGTCAAGATTTTGGCAATCTATGCAAAAAGCTTTAGGTACCCAGATAGACATGAGTACGGCATATCATCCGCAAACCGACGGTCAAAGTGAAAGAACCATCCAAACACTCGAGGATATGCTTCGAGCGTATGTGATAGATTTTGGAAAAGGATGGGAGAAACACTTACCGTTGGTAGAATTCTCGTATAACAACAGTTATCACGCTAGTATTAAGGCAGCACCGTATGAAGTACTTTATGGGAGAAAGCGCAGATCACCGGTTTGCTGGGCCGAAGTAGGAGAAGTACAACTTACGGGTCCAGGAATAATTCATGAGACAAATGAGAAAATAGTTCAAATCCGACAACGCTTACAAGCCGCTAGGGATCGGCAAAAGAGTTACGCCGATATAAGACGTAAGCCTTTAGAATTTCAAGTCGGAGATATGGTTATGTTGAAAGTTTCACCTAGGAAAGGTGTCTTTCGTCTCGGAAAGCAAGGAAAGCTTAGTCCGAGATACATTGGACCATTTAAGGTTTTAGAACAAATTGGTCCAATGGCAAATCGACTTGAATTACCGGATGAACTAAGTAATATACATGACACGTTTCATGTCTCAAATCTTAAGAAATGTTTATCGGACGAATCACTAGTCGTTCCTATAAAAGAGCTTCAATTGGAAGATAAGCTCAATTTCACTGAAGAACCAGTGGAAATTATGGACCGAGAGGTCAAAAATCTAAAACACCACCGAATTCCTATCGTTAAGGTACGCTGGGACTCCCAAAGAGGACCAGAGTATACTTGGGAACGAGAGGATCAAATCCGTGCTAAATATCCCCATCTATTCTCACCTTCACCCACTAACACTAGTTAAATCTCGGGACGAGATTTTCTTTTAGGATGGGAGACTGTAACAACCCACTAACTTCCCTCTTAGGTTAGAAATGCCTTACTAACTTAACTTAGGCCCTCATTAATCACACTCTAGGTTAGAAATGCCTTTAGGATTTTCTCGAGCCAAAATTTTGCTTTATTATATCTTATTAACCTAACTAACCCTTAGACAAGCTCACGTATCTACCAAAGCCAACCAACACTATGTTTACGTACTTGATGTAAACATCCCGGTATGTCAATTCAAGGTTATAAACATATTTTCACTAAGAAAACCATCACTCTAATACTCTATGCTTATCTGAAAACCCTAATTGCACCTATGTGTTTACGGTTATCTTTAAAACCCTAATTGCCTATCTGAATCAACTTGAAAGTGTTTAAAGATTAGGTATAAGTTACAATAGCTACCCTAGGATATATTAGACTCCCTACAACATAGTACAACCCCCTAGAACTTAGGTACAAGTCTTATATGCATAAAACCATAACTAGGTTATAACTTCCCAAAAACTAGGTTTAACTTTCCTAAATCTTTACCATAAGCTACCATCACTTAGTATAAGCCCCATAGGACTTAGAATTAGTCATTAGACACTTACAGGACACCAAATTAGGCACTAAACCCTAGGCTAAACCTAAAACTCTCACTAGACAAAACTAGGTTAAAACTATACCTAAAACCTTAAACTAGCTACTATACTATTCCTAAACTACCAAGCAAGCAACCTAGCACCTCTATATAACTAAGCAAGCACCCTAGCACCTCCAAGCACCCAAGCAAGGAGGTGCATCACCTCCTTGTCACCTTCTTCTCCAAACCGCCTCCTTCGACTCACCATGGCCACAACCAGCCTACTAGCGCCCCCTAGCTACTCCCTAGCTTCTCCTCGTCACCACTAGACCCTCCNTATATAACTAAGCAAGCACCCTAGCACCTCCAAGCACCCAAGCAAGGAGGTGCATCACCTCCTTGTCACCTTCTTCTCCAAACCGCCTCCTTCGACTCACCATGGCCACAACCAGCCTACTAGCGCCCCCTAGCTACTCCCTAGCTTCTCCTCGTCACCACTAGACCCTCCACAACCACCCCTAGCCTTGCTTACTTCCCCCTTCTCTGCACGACACCTTGCACCCTCTTCCTTGCTTGCTACTCTTTACGCGAGTATAAATACCCCTCCCCTCTCCTTCATTTCTCTTCACACCTTTCTCTCCTCTCTATCTTAAATCTTTATGAAGTCTAAGACCCTTAGAAGCCCTTGAGAATGAGTAGCGAAGCCTTGGTAGTGTCGAGTTTTGGTTTGAGTCTAAAGAAACCCTAGAAACCCTTTTAGCCTTATTAACCCTTGCACGACTTAGATAAGCTTTAATTTTCGTTACAGTAGTCTTAGAATAGACCTAGGATACTTAGGATAAGCCTTAGAGACCATAGGATATCCTTAAACCTACTTTCTTGCATGCTTTCTTTTCGTAACCCTAGATATAGTCGAATTGCATGTTTACGTGTGCTATAGCTTATTTATGTGTTATAATCTGAATTATATGACTTATTTGAACTTATATGAACTAAACATAAGCTAGGAAACTTAGTAGATATGATAAAATATAGTTTACATACATTTAGGACTAGTTTTGAAAAACATTACATGCATAGGGGTATATATCATGAATTCCTAAAACTATAAACTTTAGGGACTGTTTTTGACATTTCCTAGAAGTTATTAGTGTAAGGACTCATTTTGCAAAATATAGAAACTTTAGGATAGAAATTAAAATAAGTTATAAACTAAAAAGGACTAATTATGCAAATAATATAATGTTAAGGGCAGAAAGAGTAAATAATGAAAGTTAGAATAATTTAGGAACCATTTTTTCTATTTCTCTAAAATATATAAGTATAGGGACTAAATATGCAAAAGTTAGAAAGTTATATGCTTAATTGCTATATGATTATAAGTTTAGGGTAGAAAATGTAAATATATAAAACTTAAAGAATAAAATGGACTATTTTCATATAAATACAAAACCTATTTAAGTTAGAAGCATAACACAATACTAGGGAGCTTCATGCGAGGAGTACTATGTGGATATTTCGTTTTGACGAGTTTGCTGGGTTTACGATTTAAAGTGCCCTGGCTCCTCAAACGATTATTGCATATACTTCTAAGTTATGATGGCCCGAACGGTGTTATGTTATAACTAAAACCCTAATAACAACATAATTCAATAGTAGGGAGCTTCGTGTGAGGAGTATTAACTTCTGAATTATGATGGCCCGAACGGTATTATGTTGATAACATAATACAATAGTAGGGAGCTTCATGTAAGGAGTCATATACTTCTGAATTACGATGGCCCGAATAGTGTTATGTTATATATAAAAACCCTAAGAATAATTAGTTAAGAAACCTAGACTAAGACTTGACATACACACACCTACACCAACCCAGGATACATGAGTGAGTTGTCTAAATCACTACTTTAATTAACATAAGGCCCAGGTGAGTTTTCATAGCCTCACACCTTTTAAACGCTTTCTAAATGCTTTACAAACCCTGTGAGGGGGATACATGCTTTAAAACCGAATACAAGTCTTTTTCTTTGGTTATTGCACGAGTAAACAAACTGCCACTACTACATAACATAAAATTCATGAATCTAATCGTTTGGGATATTTTACCCACGCGAACGCGAGTATAGTTGATAGATCTATTGGAGTCTGACAACTCCCGTTGGTATTAACACCTCACTGGGTGGTACCAATAAGTACTGTACTTGAACCCACTAAAGGATTAACTTTGGCAAGTTATCCTTCCCATCCCCTCATGTTGGGTCTGCAGCCCACATGACCCGGATAGTTAACGTGTGGTTCATGAGCTTAGTGCAATATACCTTCTATCACTAAACTTTTCCACACATAGGGTTTATGCTGAACCCTGTGGAACTTGTATTCACTAACTTTCTATTTAAACCTATGACTCTCACTCAACATACGTGTTGACTTTTAAGCATGTTATCCTAGGTAATTAGGCACTATAGGAACCCTGGCACGGAGAGGCACTGGACATGAGAATGTCCATTATAGTTATCATTCATCAGTTTTGTGTCTAAACCCGTATCTTAGGGACCTCTCTTTTGGTAAAAGTATATCTTTTACTATAAAAACTCTGATAAATAAATGAATGATAACAACTTTTTCAAAAACGTCTCTTTTCGAGTCGTTTTCTATACCTTGTCTTTGTTTCCATGAAGTAATACCCCAAACACTTAATCCGCTGCGAACAGTGAAAAATGGGGTGTTACATATCATCTTGGTTGTTTATTTTAAAATATTTGACTTGTGTTCAAACCGTTTATAATTTAAACTACTATGGATTCACTCAACCTTTGTGTTGACATTTTTAGCATGTTTATCTCAGGTAACTAACGGCATGATGGCACGGAGCTGGAAAAAAGGGCACACAGGACCTCCCTTTAACTATGGAATAAACATATCATTCTTTTCAAACTTATCACCCTTTTGTGAAAACATTCCATTCTTGGGAAAATGTTTTGTAACACTGAATATTTGAGTTTTCATTGAATGATATATAACCTATCTTTTGAATTATTTCCTATAATTATGACTGTGATTCTATGACGTAATAACCCCGGATTAGACTTCCGCTGCTCACAAAATTTTCGGGGTGTTACAGATTGGTATCAGAGCCATGGTTATAGAGAACCAAACGATAATTTTTGGACTATAACCACACGATTTTCAAAACAAAATACACTTTGTGCCCTCCGTGCCAGCGCTTGTCGACATCATGCTTGATGGTTGGATTTAACATGTACACTACATTGAGTTTTATTTTAGCAGCATGACTATTGCATGTGTAGCACTATGTAGACTGAATGACGTATATTATTATTCTTGGTATATTACAGTACCATGTCACCTCCTGTTATCATACTATCTGACAGCGATGACACACCACTGGCATCATCCCGTATCCCTACCGTCATTTTATCTGATTCTACTTTACCTGTTTCCCCTATCCCCTCTGCCATCCCATCCGGGAACACATCTGGAGAGACTGAGCCCTTCGAGGAGGGTGATGACGACTCGACACCTGTTGACTCGTTTGCTGATGGACTACTTTTCCGTCCCCTCATTGGATCTATGACACATGACCAGTATCTGTATGATCAGTACCTTCAGTCACAGCAGTTCTTGGCTGCAGATGATTGTCCTACACCACCTCCTAGCCATCACTNAAATACACTTTGTGCCCTCCGTGCCAGCGCTTGTCGACATCATGCTTGATGGTTGGATTTAACATGTACACTACATTGAGTTTTATTTTAGCAGCATGACTATTGCATGTGTAGCACTATGTAGACTGAATGACGTATATTATTATTCTTGGTATATTACAGTACCATGTCACCTCCTGTTATCATACTATCTGACAGCGATGACACACCACTGGCATCATCCCGTATCCCTACCGTCATTTTATCTGATTCTACTTTACCTGTTTCCCCTATCCCCTCTGCCATCCCATCCGGGAACACATCTGGAGAGACTGAGCCCTTCGAGGAGGGTGATGACGACTCGACACCTGTTGACTCGTTTGCTGATGGACTACTTTTCCGTCCCCTCATTGGATCTATGACACATGACCAGTATCTGTATGATCAGTACCTTCAGTCACAGCAGTTCTTGGCTGCAGATGATTGTCCTACACCACCTCCTAGCCATCACTGTGGATCAGATGCTGAAGACGAGTCATCCGACTCGAACTCTTCTGACACTGCCTCATCTACTCCACCACCACCCTCGCCTGCACCGGTTCGCCGGCGCAAGCGTGTTCGAGTTCTTGAGCCCTTCGAGCCTGAGCCATTCATGGAAAATTTCAAGTATCGCCCAGATGGTCTTACCTTCCGTTGCACGGCTCGGAAGCGAGTCCGTCGATTACCTACTATTGTGCCAGCACCATCAGTTTCCACATCACCAGTTGCTACATCACCATTACCTTCACCACCATCACCACTACCCGAGCCACATCCCTACATGTTACCTACTTTCACCGCACCCCACTCTTCTGAGATTTTACCACCCATGCCACCACCTACTCTATTTTATATACAGACTACCACCGTATCGATTCCATCCCCCACGCCATCTCCTATTTCCTCACCCCCACCTGCCACCACTGAGACCACCCCATCCCCTGGTACCCATAGGAGGGTTGATGCTCGGAGATGGTCAATTCTGTTAGAGGCCATTCGTCTTTGGAGATTTGTAGAGGGATCCTCGAAAGCTGAGAAGCTTGGAGAGAGTTCCACAGCTGTGCTTCCGGTCACTGGAGAGCCGATGCACCATACTATCCTACTGTTGGCTGCTAGATTGGTTAGGCATGAGGATCGTATCGATGAGATTGTGAGTTCCATAGAGGATATTTCTCTCGAGCGAGTCGAGAACATTAAGGAGGAGGTTACAAACCTCATGGTACACCGGGTAGCTCTAGAGCAGGTATTTCAGCTGATTGGTACTGAGATTGAGGAGGCTGTAGATACTATCACTGAGTTTGGCCACAGACTTGATGCTCAGAGTCAGGAGATACACTTGAGGAGGTTCAGGCCAGAGAGAGATCCAGGGATGTAGAGATGCTGGAGATGATTAGGATTATCCGAGGGTTAGAGCGTAGATCAGGAGGCACATCTGGAGCATCATAGACTTATGACATATCACTGCATACTTAGACATCTTAACTTGCCCTATGCGGCATTAATAATTCTGTATTGTATTGTTTTGGAAAAATGTAACAATTATTAAAACCTTATGTTGGTTATGATTGTACTATAATGATATTAATCTATGTTGTTTTAGTTGTTTGATCTTATGTTGTACTCTCGTGAACCACCATATTGAGATTCATTATAAATCCCATGTGTGTTGTTACATTTCGTGATGATTATTTATGAATGATATGGTTTATGCTGATGTATGTATTCAAGGTGTGATTGTGATATATGTTGTGATGATCTCGACTATTATGCACTTGGTTATGATATTTCCTTTGGTTATGATGAGATCGATGTTCGAAGTTTAACCCATGCACTTGCGATTTTTATAGAATTATGGCTCCTAGGAAGACTGCACCTGCCGCCACACCTGCTCCCGCAATGACTCAAGCTGCTATCAGGAAGTTGATTGCTGATGGTGTCGCTGCAGCGTTAGAGCAGCATGCAAGATCAAGTAGTGAAGTTCGACCTACTGCGGAAAGCGAAAGTTCCACAACTCGCAAATGTAGCTACAAAGACTTCATGGCTTGCAAGCTTGCTAACTTTAAAGGAACTGAAGGAGCAACGGAACTTGTTCGTTGGTTTGAAAGAACCGAGATTGTGTTTGTTAGGAGCGGTTGTGCCGCTGAAAACAAAGTCCCGTTTGCTACTGGAACTTTGTTGGAAGATGCTTTATCCTGGTGGAACGCGACTGCTCAGAAAATAGGCATAGAAGAAGCCTATCAAATCACCAGGACCGACTTTAAGGAGAAGATGTTGAAAAAGTACTGTCCAAGGGGAGAGATCAAGAAACTTGAGGATGAGTTTCATGTTTTGGTTGTGAAAGGAAATGACCTTAAGGCATACGACAGAAGGTTTCAGGACCTTGCTTTGCTCTGTCTTTCTAATGTGTCAGATTTGGAGAAATTGCTGGAGAAGTACATTGAAGGGTTGCCCAGGAGCATTGAGGGAAATGTCACCTCGTCAAAGCCATAATCTTTGGAAGATGCAATTTCTATTTCCCAAAGATTGCTTGACAGGGAGATTAAGTGTAACGCTGCTCAAGGAAGCAACGATCACAAAAGGAAGTTTGATGGTTGTAGGGCAACTAGCAACAACAACTGCAACGGTAACCGAAACAACAACAACCGTAGCTACCACCGAGAAAGGAATGACCACCATAACTGACAAAACAGTCGACAAGAAGCCGCCAAGGCTTATGTCGCTGCACCAACCAGAACCTCTGAATACGTCGGGCAAGACCCACTATGCAACAAGTGTAAGATGCATCACCATGGACCGTGTTATGCTAAGTGTGGACGATGCTTAAGGACCGGTCATAAGACTCATGATTGCAAAGCTNCGACAAGAAGCCGCCAAGGCTTATGTCGCTGCACCAACCAGAACCTCTGAATACGTCGGGCAAGACCCACTATGCAACAAGTGTAAGATGCATCACCATGGACCGTGTTATGCTAAGTGTGGACGATGCTTAAGGACCGGTCATAAGACTCATGATTGCAAAGCTACAGGAGCTAATTTGCAGCCTGTAACGGTAGTATGCCATGCTTGTGGAGAAAAGGGGCATTATAAGCGTAACTGTCCCAACAAGGACAACACTGCGCGTGCTAGAGCATACGTGCTAGGAGATGGAAACGCACAGCATGATCCGAACGTAGTCACGGGTACGTTCCTTCTAAACAATCGCCTTGTTAAAATTTTATTTGATTCTGGAGCCGATCAAAGTTTCGTATCTACTTCTGTTGCACCACTACTTAATATTCTCCCAACCAAACTAAACACCTTCTACGAGATAGAACTAGCCGATGGAGAGTTAGTAAGCACTAACACCGTAATCAAGGGTTGTACCCTACACCTACTTAACGAACCCTTCGCCATAGACCTTATGCCAATTAGACTTGGTAGTTTCGACGTCGTCATAGGAATGGATTGGTTATCCAAGAACCACGCTAGAATTATATGTGACGAGAAGGTCGTTCACGTTCCACTCGGAGACGAAACCTTAATCATCCGCGAAGAACGGAGTAAAACACGTCTAAGAATTGTCTCTTGCGTTAAAGTTGTGAAGTACATCGAACGAGGGTGTCAAGCCTTTTTGGCTCAAGTCACGGAAAAGAAGTCAGAGGAGAAGCGACTTGAGAATGTGCCTGTAGTCAGAGATTTTCCTGAAGTATTTCTCGAGGATTTGCCTGGTTTACCGTCAGCACGTCAAGTGGAATTTCAGATTGACTTGGTGCCTGGAGCAGCACCAGTGGCACGAGCACCTTATAGCTTAGCACCATCCGAGATGAAGGAGTTATCTGAGCAACTGCAGGAGTTGTCAGATAAGGGATTTATTCGCCCTAGTTCATCACCATGGGGAGCACCGATGTTGTTTGTAAAGAAGAAGGATGGAACCTTCCGGATGTGTATCGATTATCGTGAGTTGAACAAACTTACTGTGAAGAATCGATACCCATTGCCGAGGATCGACGACCTGTTTGATCAATTGCAAGGATCGAGTGTCTACTCGAAGATTGATTTAAGGTCAGGTTATCATCAACTGAGAGTTAGGGAAGAGGATATCCCTAATACAGCTTTCAAGACGAGATACGGTCACTACGAATTTCAAGTAATGCCGTTCGGTTTAACAAATGCACCCGATGTATTTATGGACCTAATGAACCGAGTGTGCAAACCTTACTTGGACAAATTTGTGATTATATTCATCGATGATATTCTTATCTACTCCCGAAGTAAAGAAGAGCATGCTGAACATCTGAGAACCATACTAAAACTGCTCAAAGTGGAGAAATTGTACGCCAAATTCTCCAAGTGTGATTTTTGGATTGAGAAAGTACAATTTCTTGGGCATGTGATTGATAGTAAAGGTATTCACGTAGATCCCGCCAAGATCAAAGCTGTTAAAAATTGGACGTCCCCCACTAGCCCTACCGAGATACGTCAATTTTTAGGTCTTGCTGGATACTACCGACGATTTATTGAAGGTTTCTCGAAGATTGCTAAGCCATTGACTGAGTTAACCCAGAAGAAGAAGAAGTTTGACTGGGGACAAGAGCAAGAATCAGCATTTCAGTTCTAGAAGAAGAAACTGTGTGAAGCCCCGATATTAGCATTACCCGAAGGAAGTGAAGACTTCGTGGTGTATTGCGACGCATCAATCCAAGGTTTAGGAGCCGTATTGATGCAGAGATGTAAAGTGATAGCTTATGCTTCTCGACAACTCAAACCTCATGAGGAAAACTACACCACCCATGATCTAGAATTAGGAGTGGTAGTATTCGCTCTTAAGTTATGGAGACATTATCTGTATGGTACTAAATGTACGGTTTTCACCGATCACAAAAGTCTCCAACATATTTTAAATCAAAAGGAGTTAAACATGAGACAACGTCGTTGGTAAAAGCTGCTAAATGATTATGATTGTGAAATTCGTTATCACCCTGGAAAAGCAAATGTTGTAGCAGATGCTTTGAGTAGAAAGGAACGAATTAAACCCCTTAGAGTCAGATCTTTGGGAATGACAATTAGATCACCTTTACCATCACAAATCCTTAAGTGCAAGCTGAAGCACTTAAGGAAGAGAATAGACCGCACGAAAAGATTTATGGCATGCCTGAGAGCAATAATGGATTTATAAAGAAACCAGATGGAAGACTGTGTTTCAAGGACAAAAGTTGGGTTCCATTGTATGGAGGAATACGTGACCTAATCATGTATGAATCCCATAAATCAAAGTATTCAATCCATCCCGGTTCAGACAAGATGTACCAGGATCTCAAGAAGTTGTATTGGTGGCCAAACATGAAAGCTGACATTGCAGAATATGTCGACAAATGTTTGACATGCTCAAGATTAAAGGCTGAACATCAAAAGCCATCTGGTTTATTGATTCAACCAGAGCAACCAATGTAGAAGTGGGAAAGATACAATGGANATTCAATCCATCCCGGTTCAGACAAGATGTACCAGGATCTCAAGAAGTTGTATTGGTGGCCAAACATGAAAGCTGACATTGCAGAATATGTCGACAAATGTTTGACATGCTCAAGATTAAAGGCTGAACATCAAAAGCCATCTGGTTTATTGATTCAACCAGAGCAACCAATGTAGAAGTGGGAAAGATACAATGGACTTTATCACTAAGCTACCAAGGACATCGAATGGATTCGACACTATATGGGTTATTGTGGATCGACTCACGAAATCAGCAAATTTCTTACCGATCAAAGAGATTGATGATATAAGCACACTGGCCAGTTTGTATCTGAAGGAGATAGTTACATGACACGGAGTGCCGATCTCTATCATATCCGACCGAGACAGCCGTTTCACATCTAACTTTTGGCAATCTTTACAGAAAGCCTTGGGAACTAAGTTAGATATGAGTACCGCTTACCATCCATAGACCGATGGTCAAAGTGAAAGGACTATCCAAACCTTAGAGGACATGCTTCGAGCATGCGTGATTGATTTTGGTAAAGGTTGGGATAAACACTTACCGTTAGCCGAATTCTCTTACAACAATAGTTACCACGCAAGTATTAAGGCTGCACCATTCAAAGCACTATATGGTCGAAAGTGCAGATCACCCGTTTATTGGGCCGAGATTGGAGATGTTCAAATCTCAGGACCCGAATTGATTCACGAGACCACTGAGAAAATAGTGCAAATCTGGAAACGATTACAAGCCGCCCGAGACCGGCAAAAGAGTTATGCCGATGTGAGAAGGAAACCAATGGAATTCCAAATCGGAGACAGGGTAATGCTTAAGGTATCACCTTAGAAAGGGATGATCAGATTCGAAAAACATGGAAAGTTAAATCCACGATATGTTGGACCATTTAAGATCCTTGAGAGGATTGGTCCGGTGGCATACAAACTCGAATTACGCGAAGAACTCAGTAGAGTACACGACACCTTCCATGTATCGAACTTGAAAAAGTGCTTATCGGATGAAACTCTTGTCATCCCATTAAAGGAAATCCGAATTGACGATAAGTTGAACTTTATTGAGGTACCCATCGAGATTATGGATAGGGAAGTCAAGCGACTTAAGCAAAGCTGCATTCCCATTGTCAAATTCAGATGGAACTCTAGAAGAGAATCAAATTCGTGCCAAATATCCACACTTATTCAACAAATCAACCCCAAACACCGATTCAACTCTGGATTCCGGGACGAATCCAATCTAACGGGTGGGTACTGTAATACCTTGTAATTTCCCATGTCATTTATTAATGCTAAACACCGATTTATTTTAAACACATGATAACAAAGCCATTTTGCGGGCTAATTTTTTTTGATATAAATATATCACCCGTGTCACCGATAGTCACTTTTAAATATCACCCGATGCATGAATAACACCCAATGCATGAGATTATCACCCGGTATAACCATTTGTCACTCTTGGGCATCACCCAACGAGGTTAATATGAATAACTCCCACTTGCGAAGTGACACCTAAATAAAACACCGCGACATGTGATAATATAATTTTAACTACACTATACGATGTATGTATATATATATATATATATATATATATATATATAAATATCATCGACGAATTTCCGTATATGTATCACCGGGCCGACACCGACACAATTTCACTAAAACGCTAGCCCGGTAAAACCTCTTTTCTTTCGTGGGCCTAGACTTCTATACTAGCCCACTTAAGCTATTTCATTCTCTTTTCTTTTGTTTTGGGCCGAGGACCTTAAGCCCACCAAGAACCAAAAATCATCTTCTTTTTTTTTCTTTGGGCCTCGTCTACGCCAAGCCCAAATCACCTTCTTTCTTTTTCTTTCTCGGGCCGCTGCTATCCCCTAGCCCATGAAACAAACCAAATGTTTATAAAACTTTCAATTATTTTTCTTTCTTTGTCCCCTTCGCGTTTCGAACTCGACACCAACACCAAACACTAGTTCAATGATTTGTTTCCTTTTCCTTGGCTTTGTTCGACACCCAGCAGCTTCGACAACCAAACACAACCTCCATATCACACTGTGTTTCTCTTTTCCTTCCTTGTCCTCGTTCGACTTGACTCAACGCAAACCAAAAAGTCTCACAAACCTTGTTGCCCCTTATCAACACAACACCAATACCTTACAAACTTCTCTTCTTGTTTCCACATCCCTCGACACCAACAACAAGCCACTTTTTTTTTCTTCCTTTGCCTATTGCGTGCAAGGATAACCAAAACCAAACACCAAGCCACCCTAAACACCCCTCCTAACCTACACTTAAACAAATACTTAAACCAAGACCTTTTCTTACAAAACCTTTTACCCAAAGAATAATATGTGCCTTAAAATCTAACCAAATATCACATGCTCACTTCCATCCTTTGTTTATTCAACCTAGTACTACGTGTTGGCTAATCTTCCTTGTCCTACCACTAAACAACTTCAAAATAACCATTATAGCCTCTTAAGATCCTTACAAACTCGACAAGACTAGACCAAGCATCCTTGAAAACTTTGTCTCTACTCGATTGACACTACAAGACTCATGTACAACAAGTTTCACATGTTAAACACCTAAATCTCACTAACCTCTCCTATAAATACCTTACTATTCACTCAACTTCATCACACAAAAATTCACTAACACAAAGCAAAAACACTCCACTTTCTTTCTTTGCTCACTGCCGAGAGCTAGGGACTTCACAAGAAATACTTGGGTCATTTCTAAATCTTGGGTTGATATTTGAATCTTGGGTTATCACGTGTTAATGGTTTTCAAGTCTTACTCGTTCTCGTCTTTTCTTCTACACTCGACATCTTCACCACCACTAAGGTGTTGTAAGTTGGAACACTCCCTTTTCAATATTTTCTATTCGCACTTTCGTTTTTCATGCATATCATATATGTCACGTTGCATCTAAACACTCGGAAACACTAAATTTATATTTAACACATATATCACAAACACCCTCGACATGTCCAGAAAAGCCTTCGTATTTTTTGTTTTGTACGTAAAACCCATACATATTTTTATACCGATCGATTCTTTTAACCAACCTTAAACGAGATAACGAAACATGCAAGAGTAATTAGATCAAATGCTACGTTTAATCGAGCCAAAGCTAAGCTTGCTCGACTGTTTTTCTATAAAAACTTTAAAACCAAATTGGGCCTAAGATGGGCTAACGAGCCCATATATTTTCTTAAAAGAAATTTCGGTAGAAACTAAAAAGATTTTCGAAATGTTTTTAATCTCAAAAACTGATTTTTGGTGAACTTATATTAACAAAAATGTCAAACTTTTATTAAAATGTCAAACTTTTCAAAACTTAACGAAGAACTAACTTTGCAAAATATTTTGTTAAGGGGCCAAAAGTGTAAAAATCATGAAACTTTCGGATCTAAATGAAACAGTGAAGTTTTTTAATAAATTTAAGTGTAGAAACTGTAAACATTCGAAAATTATGGAATAAAGTGTAAAAGAAATATTTTGGACTAAAAATGTAAATGTTTTTAACACAAGGGTATAAATTGTAACTTTTGAAAAGTAAAGGGGTAAAACTTAGTAATAATGATTCTACTTGAAACATTTTATATTTTTACATATATGCTTTTCATATGTTATATATATAACTTAAATAGTTTTACTACAACTAAAAATATTTAAAATAAATATTTTTATTAACGTTATGACGACAACGAATAATTAAACACTTAAGGACAACGACTTTGTATCGAAAATACAAGATAACTATGTTAAGTTATTTTTGATATTTTAACACCCGATAACAATATATATATATCACATTGATTTAGGTCGCAAGTCGGAGATCATTCATTGCTATTCGTAGCATATCACCATCACCGCTTGCGTACTATTTGAGTCTTGTTCTCACCCACCGAAGTTAACACCCCACAGGTGAGTTTATAGTCCCACTTTTTTTAAATTGTTTACAAAACCCTGTGGGGAGATACATGCGATAAATTGAACACAAGTATTTTTAGTATGCGATTATTCACCTGATATTGCCTAAGTTGACACCGGTGCAACAAGTCCCTCATATTACGAACCTTAATCACTTGCGAGTGAGCGCGAATATAGTTGATAGATCTATTGGAATGGCAGCCCATCTCTGCCAAGGTGATCACTTGGCAGGGGATGTGCTATATTCGAGGAACCATAGAAATTTTGCACATTTCTATCACCGAGGGCCCCTTGTCATCTACATCCCTCGTGGTGTAGGTGATTATATCATTACATGATATCACACGATGTTAAGGCTTGAGATTCGTGAGGCTTAGGAGCAATATTGACACTTGATATATGTTTCATTACATATATGACACCCGATTAATCAAGACCTATCATCTTGGTTGTTTATTTTAAAATATTTGACTTGTGTTCACACCGTTTATAAATTAAACTACTATGGATTCACTCAACCTTTGTGTTGACATTTTTAGCATGTTTATCTCAGGTAACTAGCGGCATGATGGCACAGAGCTGGCAAAAAGGGCACACAGGACCTCCCTTTAACTATGGAAAAACATATCATTCTTTTCAAACTCATCACCCTTTTGTGAAAACATTCCATTCTTGGGAAAATGTTTTGTAACACTGAATATTTGAGTTTTCATTGAATGATATAAAACCTATCTTTTGAATTATTTCCTATAATTATGACTGTGATTCTATGACGTAATTACCCCGGATTAGACTTCCACTGCTTACAAAATTTTCGGGGTGTTACAGTGGATAATAAGGGTGGAATGGGTTTGTTGGGTTTATTAGTAAGTTAGGGATTTAAGGATAGACTAGCTTAAAGGTTTATGGATAGTTTTTGCCAAGTTGTAAATTCAAGGGACCTTTTCTGCCATTTCATCAAAATAATTGCAAGGGCCATTCTTGTAATTCTTTGATTCTTCAAGGATTGATTTTGACAAGTTGAGCTTAATTATTGATCCGGACTTGAAAATCGCTTCTCCGGCCTCGGCTTTCGATCCTCTTTCCATTCTCATGCTCGTTTTGTCGTTTTCTCATTGATTTTTTTGTCCTTTTCTTAAATATCCGTACCTGCACAATCATAAACACAAAAACAACATATATTTGGCATTTTTGGTCAGTTTTTGGTCCGTTAAACAAGGTAAACGGTATGTGTAAATTAACACATACAAAAATCCCTTAGACTAAGGTATTGCCGTGTCCTCACGCAATGTCATCACTTCACGCTTTGAAAAGTAGCAGAACATTCAAAAGAGATTACAAAATCATTTATTCCTGAAAACGCCCCTTTTTTCCAATTTATTCATATACTAACTCCTAATACTATTTTTGTATTTTTCTCATTTTTTCTTGTGACGGTATGTTGACTCTCATTATTTTGCAATAACATTTAGTGATGACGTATAGTCTACACCGGGTCATGAACCCGTTTGGTAAACAATACCAATATGTAAGTCCACTACGCGTGGGCCAGTTTAATAATAATTGGACTACCAATTATACGGCTTTGGCCCACAAGGCCCAAGCACAATGCTTATTTAGGAATGTGATAATGATATCTCCTAATTATAGGATGTGTATCAAATATCCGCGATACGCGGGATACACCAAGGTTTGCGGAACACGAAACCAACAAGGATTCGTGTCTATATATAGAGGGCGTCATAGCTCTCACAAAGGTACGATTTACAAACCCTAACTCTTCACAACCCTAAAACACGATTACTTACTCTCACGCCGGAGGATAATCGGGGGAAACAATCCCTCGATAAGCCAAACAGTGTTGGTTGTTTTCTTAGTGCGCAGGTCTCAAGCAATATCATCCAATTGATACGAGGAAAGGAATCTAAACAAGGAACGCCCAACTTTTGTATCAACAAGTGGGCGCCGATCCCGGGGAACCAACCCACTAAGAACTAGGATGTCGAAGGCAAAAAACACAAGCCAGCCGGACTCCCAACAGATGGATAAGGGCACGCGGTGATCCTCCAAGGAGAGAACTATCCAGATCTGACCCTTAGCAAACACTCGGACAAACCAAGCTGCCACCTGGTCACCCAGGAGGGGGGAATGCCACCCCCAATCATCCCAATAGTGGAAAAAGCCCGCCGCTACAACTCAGACACCTACGGTGGTTCCAAACAA
>LBNU01011485.1:220728-235238 GCA_014162995.1 Artemisia annua | reverse complement strand
AGTATTGTCGACGGTAATATTTAGTTCATTAATATTTCAATTCCCGTCGAATCGATTGCATTATTTTAATAATTTAGTCTGGTATTATACCGTCGATAATATCGACGATATAATACCAGTATAAGAATAAATTAAATTTAACGTTTCCGTCGACATGTCGACGGCATAAATTAAAAATAATTAATCAAAGATTAATTAGTTTATTAATTAACGTTATTATCCCGTCGACAATGTCGACGGGAATATAACCCCCACGTTATAATTTTGTTGACTGAAAAAAGTGTGGGTCCCACACATGTCGACGGGGATTGTCGACGGGATAGTCGTTCCCGACGAGGCTCTCCCGTCAAGAGGATGCCGGCGTCATGTCGACGGGATAATATACCCCCGTCGACATGACGACGGGATGGACACGAAAATGTCGACGGGGATTCTGATGATTATTACAGTGTATATACATAATTAATAGAATACATAATTATTAAATTCCTATACACCTTAATACTTATGAAAGAAGAACATAGTTAAAAATATTTTTCATTGCATTCTAAGAAATCCTTCAAAATAAAAACTTCGCTACCGTTACCTATGTCACTGAATGGGTGATGGATTAACTAAGAGCGATGTCTTCTCATGTCGTATGCTTAACACAAGTTTGGCACTTCAAAAGGGTCAAACTTCTCATCCTCACTTCAGCTTCTAGACGTACATAGTAGGGATACAACCGTAACTAAGCATATAGTGATCAAGACCTAGAACAAGACAAATACTGGATAGAACCAAGCCATATATATTTGCATGATGTGGTTTTTGCATATTTTCGGAAAAACTCGACCTTCATATAATTTTGCATTATGCAATTTTTGTATTTTATAAGGGACTGTAAATAATATCGATGTTTATCGCAAACGGTTATATAAGTGATATAATGTGAGTAATATAATTTTAGCATAAGATATATTTTGCATGATATTATTTGTCGTTGTCGTTTTTCACCCGGCGATAAATTGCGATATATGTTAATACTTACAGTTTTGACTAAATTGCCTATAGTGTCTAGACTCTTGGCTCATCGACAATATATTCTCTCCTAATACTTTTATTTTAGGTTCCAAGATAGATAAGTGCGTGATGATACGTGTGTGATTTTTTTAGATATTCTTGATATGGATCAGTAGCTCAATTGTTGAGACTTTTTGGACACGAATCTAAAAATTTCTCATTCTACCAATGGGCTACCTTGGACCTGGGCTACCATAGTTAAAACGTTGACACGTGTCCTATTTTGTCTTATTATGTCTTGTTATAAATGACATATATACCCTCTTTTTAGAATTGGGCTACCCACTTCACCCCTGGGCTACCTTTGGTATTGGGCTACCAACTTCATCTTCTCTAGCCAACACCTCCGAACTTTAAACCCAGAATCCGGCGACCCTTCCGGCTACCACCACCACCAACCTCCGGCCACCACCACCACCGAGCATAACCCCCTTATGTCCAGAAAATTCCGATCAAACAATACGCAGCAGCAGAATCAAAATACCAAGTAACTGCTTTAACGAATGAAATAGAATGCAATTTGCCACCGACCTACTGAATTTTGTAACTTCAACTTTAATGTACCGAAATGAAAGATTCCAGCTGATGATATATTAAGGCATAACATACAGATTTATCATTTATCGAACAACTACTTTCAACAACCCATTTCACAAAAATCAAACAAAATACATCCTAATTTTTTACATTGACATGTATAATCTTAATTTATAAAACTAATCTCAGTCAGGTAAACTAACAAAACCCATATACAATATTGAATCTAAACATATCATGATCTATAATATAAAGATATTAAAATCTAAATAAAGGAGGACTGATGAAGAAGGTTTGAGATGACGCTGAGGAAACTTGATCCGTGGGATATGTTTCAACGCTTGTGATGCTCCTCCCATTTTTAACACAATCGACGGTGGCGGTGGTTGTAATGGTGGTGGTGATGCAAAGCTGCATTTACTTCACCTTCTCCGGTAAACAATCTCCGGCCAACACCACCACCAACCACCAACCACCAACCCAACCCAGATTCCGGCGACCCCAACTCCAATAAATCCAACAAAATAAGGTAAATCCAAACACAATATAAACCCAACTCGAACGACTATGAAATACCAGTACCTTCAATTTTGTCAGATCTGATTCTCTTAAAAGTCGTGTAACTATAAATTAAACAATACACGTAAAAAATTGATGGTGTCACTTTGAGTTTGCTACATCACTTTACATTTGCATCTTGTGAATGTACCGTACTAGGACATAAAGCTTGTAGGAGCAAAACTGGAAATCATTTTCGTGACATTGTTTAGCATGAAAATAGGTAGTTGTACTTGAGTTTTAGGGTGTTAGGTTCATTCATTCATGCCATGGGGTCATTGGTAGAGATGCAAAACTGGAAATCAATTTTGTGATATTCTTTTTCTTTTTAAGATCTAATCTTTTTTTGTAGATGTGTAGGTTTCTTGTTTCTAGATCTATTTTTTTGGGAGGTTTTATGATATGAGCCGATTGTTTATTGGATTTTTGTAATGGTGGTTTTAATGGTGAAAGGTGGTGATGGGTTAGTGGTTTTAATGGTGGTGGTAGGTGGGTTGGTATATATGTAATGACAAATGAATAAGTGAGTATATATGTAATTTACTACAAGACAAACTAATGATTAAATTACACATGCCATGATTTTAACTATGGTAGCCTAGGGTCAAGGTAGCCCATGGGTAGAATGAGAATTTTAAAGATTCCGGTCTAGAAAATATTAACACCTTGGGCTACTTGTCCATATCAAGAATGATCCCTTTTTAGATTTTGATCGTTATAACTTTTAGCCGCATCCTTCCATAAAGTATTGTCTTGTCATACTCAGACTTCAACCGAAACGCTAACGGTGCTAGTAATTTCAACCACAAACATGATTTATTAAGAATTAGAAGGTTAAGTTTGTTTGCATAATTAACTTATAGTGCTTCTAAATATCGCACCATTGCTATTAAAAAACAGTTTGTTTCATTAATAATCGAGATCTATTACAAAGTAAGCTAATTAACATCGTATATAATCTAGTAATGTTACGGAGATGATAATCATGTATTATAGATATCTATTACAAAGAGAGGAACAAAAATGAAAGGAAAGAGCGACATTTGCATCAAATTATAGTTCTTTCTGCAGAGTTTCGTGGAAATTTCATGGCAAGGGTTTTCGGTCACACATCTCTCTCAAGAAGTATTGAGACAGGGGCTCTAGCAAGAAGAGTTCTTTTTACAGCTCAAAAACGATGTCATTGCACAAGGACTAAAGAAAATGAGAGTCCTAAAAAGTTGATAGCAAAAGGGATCGTCTTTGACATGTAAAGAAACTAAAAGCCAACAAGGTCTCAATAGTGCTTCATGACTAATCATTAGAGAGAGTTTCCAAAACTAATGCGGAGTTTGTTAGACTCCTTGGACCGTTTTGAGCCTTAGTGATAATAATAACAATGATAATATACGCCGCGGAATAAGAACAAATCAAACTTATTGTAACAAGGTTTTCATCGTAATCTTCATAGTATTACAATCACTATAAGCCTCAATGCTTGTAGTACGGTTACTCAACAGTAACAGGGATCAAAGATCCTTGAGCCTTTTCAACCACTAACCTAGGCGTTTTCACAAGAACAAATGCCTAGACACACACACCCCCTTAAGTCGACTACATTGTAATTCTGTGCAATCCTAAACTAATGACCTAATGTCTCTTTATATAATAGAGATCATCTAGGTTTACAAGGAAAACATTCTTAATACAAATCCTTCATCTTTTTGTAGCTTTTCTTCTTGTCGTTTTAAGTTCTTCATGTTTCATTCTTTTTATTTTGTATCATCAAATCAATAAAACCCAACAACCAATGTTACCAAGACCATACCTATCTCCAAACAAGCCCAAAAATTTCCTTATCATCCAATGACGACTCGAGCGCGCACAACATGGACTGATCAAGACTTATGGACCAACAAAATGAAGTTTGAATTGTTCGATGTTAAGTGATGAAGACTTATGGTTAAAATTGGCTCGCTAGTCTAACCACATAACTTAGAAGTTTATTACATACATACGCCATATTAGTAACATTTGAGATGTTTGCATCGGATACATTGAATTAGTAGAGGAAACAAATATTTACAATGCCAACACATTGAAGTAGATAGTAACGAGAATGTATGAGAATAAGAAGTAAAAGCACACCATTTATAGGGCAAGAGAATGTAAGATTATGTAGCAAAAACATAATAATATCGTACTGTAGATTTTCGCTTCATATCAGTGTTCTATATTCAAATCTAAATGAATTAAATAAGTTGTAAAAAGAAATTGAAAAGTCAGGTTATCGAGGTTTTCGCAGTTTATCTCCTGATATCGATGAGTATCGTTAGATGTTTAGACTAATTCTAGTTGCCTCGGGTTTTAACCCAAAACCACATCAAAATCTATCTCAAATTAAAGAGGAAAGTGTTTTGGATTGAAGTACAATATAATTTTTAGAATGTAAAAGATAATATAATTAGAGATGCCGTGGTTTTAATTGGCTATGAGATTGTGACAAGTAAGAAATAAAGTAAAAAGTACCTTTAATGGCTTTTTCGGAAGTTTTTCAGAAGGATGAAGATTTAAATATATAGTAAACTTTTGGAGCACTTATTTAAGAGAGGGTGTATGTGGAGCATTGTTCATCAAGTTTCCCTCGGAAAATATTCCGAGCAGGGGAATGTGGGCTCACGACCATCAGACTGAATGGATAATCAAAGATGAGAGGGATGATTGAGAAATGTGAATTAAGGTATTTCGTATGAGAGGTGATTTACATAGCTTTTTTATTTGCAAACATCAATGTGTAAGCAAGCAAACCATAATGCAAGTGTGATAGAACTATTTAAAGCATAAAATGATGTAAAAAATAAATGTGTGCAAATCGATTCTCATTTCACACTTATACTAAATTGAAACAGAAGTTAAATAACAACTAAATCTAGTGTAGTTAGAGATTTTAAATAATATAATGTGAAATCAATGAACTATCAAGATTTATATCGTAATTCCAGCTAATTGTTATAAATATCCATTTATATTGTACCTGGGTCTCATAATCATAACGGCTCATGTAGTACTTTTTTGATTACAATCTATCAAATATTCGTTCGACATTATTGCGTCTGTAAAGTTGGACGATCATGTGTCATGAACCTGTGTATGGTGAAAACCAAGTCCTACTAAAATGCTTCTGACAAAGCTTTTTACAGAGTTAATGAGAAAGAAGATGGTGAATGCTTCTCGAGTTCTCTATGTCCAACTCTCTTAGTTATCCGATGTTCTAGTCGAAATGATCTTTGACAAAAATAATGAAACAGTCAACAAGACATGGGCGGAATCATGGTGACAAGTGATCCTAAAAAATGGGTGGGAAAACCATTTCAGTAACTTCAATTTATAATTGTTGGTAAAAGAAAAACAATGTGAATATCTTACAACCATGTAGAGAATAGTGAATAAAAGCCCGTGAACCTATTTTTCCTATGTTCGGATGTGTATAACGTGCCATTTAGTTCTCGTCTGATTATGAAAAGAGGGCATGAATTAGATTAGAAGGTAGTCACTAGTCACAGCAAATTACAGAATACTTTGTAAGTCCAATTAAAAGATCTCAAGTGTGGTGAGTTGAGTGAAAAACTAATAAAAAAGTCTCTCCAAAGTTCAAATTATCTTGCATTTCTTTATTTATTTCCAATTTGTGTTTCGTCAGCTATTTTCTATGATCCTATCAAGCATTCGTTCGAGTATCATTGTGTCCAAAAAGTTGAATGCATCACTTGATGTTAAATGTCCAAGCGACTAGAAGGGGTTGGCTAGCTAATACCATGACCATCCGTACTCAATCTTTTATATAATAAAACAAAACCCAATGTGGGGACTTTTCTATTTTGAAAAACTCAACCTTCCCTTATTAAGTAATATTTTAATTATTATTTTAATTTTAATTTTTTATTATTAAAGATAATCATTTAAAAAGTTTAATACTATCGTTAGTTGCATCTTATCTTTATTTTTTGTGTTTATCATTTACTTATGTAGTATATCAACAAAACAAATTTATTATAATTTTTTATTATTAAAGATAATCATTTAAAAGTTTAATCCTATCGTTATTTGCATCTTATATTTATCTTTTGTATTTATCTTCTACTTATGTAGTATATCAACAAAACAAATTTAAAGATTAAATTATTTGTTTTATAATAAATAAAAATATATCATTCAAAAAATTTTAATAAAAAAACCCGTGCGTGCGCGGGTATTATAACTAGTATCTACTGTATTTTTTCTTTTCAATAAATATTATCAAAATAATTGTGTAAATCTTTTATATAATAAAACAAAACCCGTACTTTCGTATTTCGGAGAAAAGAATATTTTTTTATTAAGTAATATTTTAATTATTATTTTTTAATTTAAAAATTTATTAATTCGTTTTGTTGATATACTACACGTATATAAGATAAATACAAAAAAATATAGATAAGATGTAATTAAAAAAAGATTAAACTTTTAAATGATTATCTTTAATAATGAACAAATATAATTAAATTTAATAAATAAAAATGTATATCATTCAAAAATTTTTTGAAAAAAAACCCGCGCGTGCGTGAGCATTATAACTAGTGAAAATAATAATTCAAAGAATATCCATTCCCTTTTAAACAAAGAATATCGTAATTTATAAAATTTGACTTTGTTCAAAGAAAAATAATAATAATAATAACAATAATAATAATAAAATTTGATTTGTTCGTGCATATAAATTTTGTAACTTCAAAGGAACATATATACAAGTAGAGAAACCTCTACCTAGGCTTACACCAACATGGAAAACAATATGTTCGATAACCTCTAAGAATACATACAAAAAGATATAAAATGAGGAAACATCAAATCTCAAGTACAATAAAAGCTGAAAGCGGTTAAACCTTTTTGTCTCACACGCCCAAACACAAACACACAACCCATATTTTTATTAGAGTTCCCATATTTTCTTACGAAAAATGAAAAGCTCAAATGATTACACCTCTGGTGGAAATGAAAAATCCGGGTTCTCAGCTTGGTCACAGACGGCAGAATGTGACGTTGGGCTAGCTTTAAACATGCAATACGTTGATACAAATCACCCCACAAAAAAGATAAATTTCATGTCAGAATTTCATGGTGGTGTTGCTGGTGGTGGAGGTCACAGGATGTTTGACCAGTTTTTGGCTACCAGTAATCATCAAGTTAAATCAAGAACATTGTTCAAAAACAATGCAGGTCTTAAAGCTAGCATATTGTTTTGCTTATTATTTAGTATTCTTTTTTGTTTATTTATGTTTAATTTTCTATCTTTTTGGTTGAAAAATAGGTGGGGATATGGGGAATGTGATTTTTACAGATTCTCAATGGCAAGAATTTGAGAAGCAAAAGATGTTTTATAAGCATTTTATGTCTTCAGCTGCTGTTCCTCCTCAGCTTCTTGTACCTCTATCTTGTCAATCCAATAGTGAGTTGTTAATCTTTGTTCTCTTTCTCTTTTTAGTTTCATTAGCATTTTGTTCGAAAATGATTGTAGGATTATTGGTTATTATTTGGGTGGAAGTACGTACTGATTATACATGGATTTGGTATATTGAGTCTTTTTAGTTAAAGCAAAGCTAATACTTAGTACAATATTTGATTATTCTTCAGGGATCATTTGAGTTTCAACAACACTAATTCGGAGTTCTTTGATTACAGAAAGTTCATTTTTATTGTAAAGAATTAGAACTTCCCAAAGACCAACTATATATTTTGACAATTTCAAAAAAGACATTTGCTTTCGCTAACATCTTGCTAGTCTTCCATAGAATCGGCATTCAAATAAAAGATTATCTAGCTAATTTTGTTCAAGTACCACATAATTACTCTTAAAATACAACAAACCTCAGGAGTTTTTGGTTTTATGTGTTCTTTTGAACGCTTTTGTTTCTTTCATTCTTTTCCTGCATCAATATATTAGTCATTGTGTTTTGTTAGAGAATATTCAATTCAATTGTTGCATTTACATGTAGGACATATCAATTGTGTTTAGCCTTAGTATAATGAAACTGTTTTGTCAGATAAAAAGTTTTGGATAATTGTTTTAGGAGTAGGCACGGCACAACGTATTCTCCTTATAAATTAGGGGTCATTTTAGATGTAAAACTGCAAACACTAGAAGGAAATCGAAACATTATCTCTTGCAGGTCATTTTTGTACACCTGATGGTTTATTCGGACTATTTCATATCGCAAAATCATCTTAAAAACGTGTGATATTATACAATGTTTTTACTAAATATGTTTGAGTGGTAGGGTCGGATTCCGAGCCATGGAGGTGCAAAAGAACAGATGGTAAAAAATGGAGGTGCTCAAGGGATGTGCTTCCTGATCAAAAGTACTGCGAACGCCATCTTCACAAAAACAGACCTCGTTCAAGAAAGCCTGTGGAAACTCCTACTCAAACAACGAATACGAAAAATCTCAACAGTAAAAATAATGACCATCCTACCCTTCCCCCAGCTGCTACCAATATGGCCACTTCATGTCAACAATCCAGGTGTGTGTTTTTGGTATTAGAATTAAATTCACTGTCATGTGTCATCGTAATGTATTTAATGTTCCTACTAATGTTCATGCATTTATAGGTTTTCTTGTTCTTATCTACAAAGATATCAATTGGGTCAACTTCCCTCTGTCTAATTTGTTTTATCTAATTTACTACGGTCGGGTGTTTTTACTTTTTAAATTGGTCTCATAATTACATTAAACTGATTGCTTGTACATTCATACTAGCTAAGACATTGTACAATAGTACATTAATGACATACAAATAGAACACGTTATCGACTGACTATATATGCATTCTGATTTTGGTGTATGTGCACCGAGTTATCGACTGACTGTATATGCATTCTGACTTTTGTGTAGGTGCACCGAATGGTTTATGAAGAGTGACACTAACCCTTTGTCTCCATCGAACCATAAGATCCAGAAATCAATGCATTCACCAAGTGTAGGAACAAAAAGGGACCACTATTTTCAAAATCTTGAGGGGTATCATCAGGATTTTATTGAAAGAGACAATTGTTCCCTTACGTTAATGCAGCCTGGTGGAAATGATACATGTGAGGATCAAGATTTCTTTCAAATGGGGAATGGAATGTTCAATGCTAACAGTTTGAACCAAGATGACCAATGGGTCCACCAGGGTTCGTGGTTGGGTGGACCGTTAGGCGAGGCTTTGTGCCCTGGGGTTGTGAGTTCACTAATCCCACCTCCTCATGCGCCTTCTCCTCGTGGGCTTCTTTAGTATTTGATCTACACGTTTTTTTCGTTTACGATTTAGTTGCTTTCACAAGGATATCTAGATTCACATTTTTAATTGTAAGGATATAACTTATATGAATGTCCATATGTGATATTTATTCGGTATCCAATCAATCGTTGTTATCATATTACGTGACAACAATTTATATTTAGTCATTATTCACACACGTTGGCAAACAAGAATGATCATAACAGAATTAATGTGACAACATAACTGCTCCTATAACAAGTTCCTTACGCAAAAGAGAATGATCATAACCGAATTAATGTGACAATGTGATAACATAACTGCTCCTATGACAAATTACACTAGCTACGTTTTTTTCACTACAAGAAAAACTGTGAATAGCAACAACATTTTAGCAATGACCAGTAGTTGTTGCTAAATTCATACATTAGCATTGAAATTTGCAATTAAAATCAGCAAAATTGGAATATGATTTTAGCAACGAATTGTCGTTGCTAAAATCGTTGCCATTTCCTGAAATTTTAGTGGGAACATCCTTGCTCTTTTTTATCAAGGACTTGCAATAGAGATTTGTTGCTACTTTCTTTAGCAACTATCGTTGCTAGTGAAATCATCAGTTATTAGCAACGAAAGTTAAAATTATAGCAACAAGCAAGCTCAAATATCAACGGTTTCTTTGTTGCTAAATTTGGTAAAAATTAAAGGAAAAATCCCACCCTTTTAATTAAACCTGAGATACTTAGTTATTCCAAGCGAACATTTTAAATGTCTTTGCTATTGCATAAAACAAAAGTTGTTGCTATTCATAGACTTACTTGCTAATTTAGCAACAAGTGAAAGTTCGTTAGTAATATCAACAACAGTTCTTTCGTTGCTATATTTTGATTTAGCAGCGACTTGTCCGTATCCTAAAAGTAGCAACGATTTGGAGGGTGGTTGGCAGATCGATAGCAACGACTCAGAACAATTAGCAACGATATGTAGTTTTGAAGCGATTTGTGGTTTTTCAGTGGGCGATATAGCGACAAACCTGTTTCGTTTGTAAAGTCGGTACTAAGAGTTTTTACAACAGATTTCCATTTTGCAGGTACTTTTGGCCGCTGTTATTTGCAGTTAAGTAGTATTTTTTAGACCAAAACTATGAGCTAATATCAGTGTGATTTGCGTATAAGAAGATAAGTCAAATTTAATATACAATTTTGTTTGAATTGGAGGTTTTAGTTTAAGGTTTGCAAGGTTACGGTATACGTTGTTTGAGCGGCTAAGCATTAATCTCATATTTCAAGAACTGCTAGGGTCATTCTCTGTATGTTTGGAAATAATTGGAAATGCAAAAAAAAAAAAAAAAAAAAAAAAAAAAAAAAAAAAAAAAAAAAAAAAAAAAAAAAAAAAAAAAAAAAAAAAAAAAAAAAAAAAAAAAAAAAAATGTTGGCAATGGGAATCAGAAGTATGTGTAATCAGGGGCGGAGGAGGTAGGGGGACTGGTGGGTGCCGAGCCTCCCCTAACCTGTCCAACTACCTTAGTTGTGTACAGTGCTAAAGCTTATATTTTACGCATTTTTGTCTACGAGCATCCCTTAATAGTTGGCCAAGCATCGTAAGATATAAGTTTATTTAGTTGGTTATGGTAATCAATTATGTTTACATAATATTTCTAAACAATAACTAGCTTAAACTTTAGGTGTATTAATTTACACAAATTATATTCATTTCCAGTAGACTAGCCTAGTAAAATACCATTGCTCAAAGCAAGCAAAGAAAACCAACAGTTTTAAATATATTCAATAATCTTCAATCTCCATTTTTTTTTATTTTGACCATATTTTAATAAAAGCTTGAATAATATAACTAATTTAGAAATTCACTTGTAAATTTGTAATATTGACGGTGTTTGTATGAATTAAAAGATTTTAGTATGATTAATGTTTGGTGCATAGAAAGGTACTAGTATACAAGAGTTTCTTACTCTTACATGGCTTGCATATTAAATAATGAACAACGTTAGAAAAACTATATAAAGCAAAGAGACGAGTTATTCATAACCTAACAACACAATCACAACCACAATATGACCGGTTATAGAATCTATATTCAAACTCCAAACTACGGGACATGGTGGTTCTGTTTGCATATAATATTTATCGCTGTTTTATTTGAAGAAAGTGAGCACCCTCTAATTATAAATCCTGGCTCCACCCCTGTGTGCAATTGTTAGTTGGTTTCTATTATCATGTGTTCTGTAGGTTGGATTGCATTAATTTTTATGGCAAATGGTAGCATACGGTTTGTTTAGGGGTGGAAATGAGCCGATACATTTGTGAAAAGCTCGGGATCGAATCGGTAAAATGATCGAACTATTCGAGCTTATACAAGCTCGAGAATAAGTTGCAGCTCATTAATAATCGATCTCGATCCCGAGCTTTTTATACAAAGCTCTATTGGGCTTGCATGCCTAAATGACACTAGGGTATTTTTAATATTAAGCATATATGATACGTTATGCATTTGTATTATAGGCGAGTTTATTAACGATCTTAATAACAAGCTTATTAACGAGCTCAAAATAGATATATTACGAGCCGAGCTCGTGTTAAGCTTTGACTTTTCATCAGCGCATCGTAAATATGAGCCAAGCCCGAGCCGAGTTCGAGCCTGTATATTCACCAGCCGAGCTGTAGCTTTAAAATACAAGGCTCGAACCGAGCCGAAATCGCGTTTTATAAAACTTAAACAAGCCGAACTCGAGCTCGAGCTTTGACAGGCTCGATCTTAACTAGACTCATTTCTACCCCTAGTTTCTTTTCTACCTCTAGTTTCTCAGAGCAAGTGCACTTTTATGTATCTACCAATACAATTTTGTATTTGTATTTTATTATATGTTATTATAGTTTTTCTATGCTTTTATTTCAATATACATTATCATTAAAAAAAAAAAAAAAANCATATAATAAGTGTACATATTGCTATTTTGAGATTCTTTAAATAAGTGTTCACTTTTTATTTTGACTAATAAGAAGATATTTTAGTTGGTAGAGAGTATTTAATTGGTGGAAAGTGTAACTAGCAAGATTTTTTAAAACTTTATGCATTTTAAAAGTTAACATTTATTTTGAAACAAAGATGGTACACAGCAGGGGCATCTATGGACCTATAATGGTGGAATGTTAATATAAAGAATGAATTCCTTTCGATTATAAACTTTTACACTTTGCGGCTTTTAAAATTGTTAACGAGCTGTTATCTTTTAGCATCTCAACCTTGAGCTTGTTCGAGTCAACCTTTTCTCTACTTAGGTTAGTGACAATGGGTCTGAATAAATCGATTGAGTGCATCGGTCGACCGATTTGGAAATCGGTCGAGCCACTGTGGGTGGCGTTTTTGAAATCGGTCGCCGGATGATATTTTGCAATATGGGTCGAGTTCTCAGCCGATTTTCTACACAAAAAAAACATTTAACATTTGCATTTATTTATACATTTTCCAAGTTTCAAAAACAAATTGCGATCGTTTGGATTAAAAAAAAAAAAAANTCTTACGAGTTTTTGTTTGGTTCTTCGTCTTCTGACGACGACGATGAAGTTTTGAGTGAGTTTACGGAGTTTGCTTGGAACACGTATCAAGCACACCAGCCAAAACCTTCAAGAAGGTACATACCTAGGGATCATGTTGCTGCACACAATCGGTTAGTGAATGCATACTTCGGCGAAACCCCGCTGCACGATGAAAGAACATTCCGTCGACATTTCCGAATGAGCCAAGAACTGTTCACACGAATTGTTCGAGAGGTAACCGATTATTCTACTTATTTTCAACAAACTAATGATTGTAGGGGCGTACCTGGTATTAGCCCATTGGTCAAGTGTACTGCGGCCATTCGTCAATTGGGATACGCGGCCGTTCCAGATTCTCTTGATGAGAATCTGGCAATAGCCGTAACAACATCCCTTGAATGTCTCCGTAAGTTTTGCAAAGTTATCATGGAGTTATATGGTGCTGAGTATTTACGAAAGCCCACGTATTTTGACCTTGAAAGATTATATGCTCATCACGAGCATAAGCATGGGTTTCTTGGGATGATGGGAAGCATTGATTGTACAAGTTGGGAGTGGGAGAATTGCCCCAATGGTTTGAGAGGTCAGTATACTAGAGGTGATCATGGGCCACATCCATTCATTTTATTGGAGGCGGTTGCCTCCCAAGATTTATGGATTTGGCATGCGTTCTTTGGTGTCTCCGGTGCAAATAACGACATAAACGTTTTATGTTGTTCACCTGTCTTCAATTATATCAGAACTGGGAGAGCAACAGACCTTGAATTCGAAGCTAAGGATGTACAATATAAAAGGGGATATTATCTTACTGACGGGATATATCCACAATGGTCCGTTCTTATTAAGTCCATTTCAAATCCTCCCACGGATGATCATAAAAGAATATTGTACAAGAGGAAGCACGAAGCAGCAAGGAAAGATGTGGAACGGGATTTTGGTGTGTTGAAGAGGAAGTGAAAAATGCTTAAAGTTCCAGCTCGAGGGTTTTTTAAAAATGATCTCCGAGATATTATATATACATGTATCATATTACATAATATGATCATTCAACACGACCAGCGGGCGATACGTCCTACATGGTTCGAAGAGGAGTTCCACCAGCCACACGATCCCTTAAATACATTTGAAGAATCTTTAGCAATTTCTCAGGAGCTCGAGAACGCAGCAACTCATAAAAACTTAAAATCTGATTTGGTCGAGCACATTTGGAGAAATCGTGGACATCATCGTCTCCCTCATGACAATGAAGACGAAGATGAGGACGAAGACGATGAAGAATTTCTGTGATGTTTAGTAATGTTTTAATTCCGTATCGTTTCGTTTATGTAATGTTTACGTTTTATTAATAAAATTAAAGTTTGTGTTAAAAAATGTTTTGTAAATATATACATACATATATATATATATATATATATATATTATATATATATATATAAATATATTATAATATATATAAGTATATTTATAATAATATATATTATATTATATATATATTAATTATATATTATATATATATATATATATATA
>LBNU01011485.1:196742-219501 GCA_014162995.1 Artemisia annua | reverse complement strand
TATATATATATATATATATATATATATATATATATATATATATATATATATATATATATATACACATATATATATATATATATATATATATACATATATATATACACATATATATACACATATATATATATACATATATATATATATATATATATATATATATATATATATATATATATATATATATATATATATATATATATATATATATATATATATATATATATATATATATATATATATATATATATATATATATATATATATATATATATATATATATATATATATATATATATATATATATATATATATATATATATATATATATATATATATATATATATATATATATATATATATATATATATATATATATATATATATATATATATATATATATATATATATACATACAGAGTAAGGATCTAGTAAGAATATTAGTTAAAATAGGAAGGATAATAAGTAATTTCAACAATTGGATGATCCATCAATGGACAAGATCTACTAGTGGCAAAATGGTAATAAACATATAATAAAAATCAGATTTTTATGATGCAACCAGGGTAAATTCGTCAATTCAATATATTTTAAGATTACTATGGTTCTCTTTTTCCTTTTTTTTCATTCGAATTTAACGGAATACTCTAAATATGGATCAAACATTTACAGTGAATTATATAATAATTTATAACATGGTGCAATTGTTTTAAATGCATCCACGTGGATGCTCCCCAATTATCAAAGTTCATTGATGGTTAATTTTGCATATGCATCTTTCATCTTATCTTACACAAAGAACACAACATGCATCTCTTTAAAAAACTATACGCATCACATGTTTGTTCTAAATTTAAAACATGCATCTAAATTCTATTGTTTTGTTGAATTTTTATGAAAAATTATGTGATAAGCATTTACTCGATAAATGCTACTTTAACTAAATGATCATGCATCTTTTTAATAATAAACAACAATTTTCCATTCAAAAAAAAAAAAAATGATATCAAATCCTAAAACAACAACGAGTATGTCTATGAGAATGATGCACGTAATCAAATTCATTTAATACATGCATCTATTAGTCTTATTGATACACTAGTCATGAAGACCCGTGCGTTGCACCGGGCTCTATGTAAGTATTCATAGTGTATTTTCGGCCCTTATTTTTACTATTATATAACTTTTTATGGTAGCACACATTTTCTAAAATAGTTTATTGACGTGTTATATTGGGTACTTATTTA
Source organism: Artemisia annua (assembly GCA_014162995.1). Taxonomy (NCBI): domain Eukaryota; kingdom Viridiplantae; phylum Streptophyta; class Magnoliopsida; order Asterales; family Asteraceae; genus Artemisia; species Artemisia annua. The sequence continues at coordinate 218,254 of LBNU01011485.1, read as the reverse complement.
GGCTCTTTTATTTGATACTTTGAACTTCCGTATGTCATTTTTTTTTCTATTCTAAAACGTAAAAGTGCAAAGGTTTATTTTGTTATATTTGAAAGTTTTTCTTTGAATGATGCACATAGGCTGTATAGAAGTTTTCATAGATTTAAAATACGTGCGATGCACATGAGCTGTATAGAAGTTTTCATAGCGTAATATTCGGCATTTATTTTCATCATTTTATAGTTAAGTTGTCATGGTGCCACACATTTGCTAAGCTTTATACGTATTTAAAATATTTTATTGAGTTGCACATGGGCTGTATATAAGTTTTTATAACGTAATCTTCGGCACTTATTTTCGTTATTATATATCTAAGTTGTGATGGTATCACATTTCTAAGCATGACACACATTTAAAATAGTTTATTGACATTAAAGGAGTATACGTGAAGAGACTTTTTTCAAGATGTTACATTGAAAAGAGTCTCTTCATATGTAATTTTTTAATATGTATAAGTTATATAAATTATTTTAAATAAGAAGCGATGACATTAATGTTGGAGACCTTTTATATTTATCTTCGTGCGATGCACACAGGTTTGGACTGCCTCACGACCCATGCAATGCACACATGTTGGATCTAATTGTTTTTTTCGTAATGTTCGGGACTAATTTTCGTTTCATGTTTGAAACTCTCATTTTATGTGAAAGACGGACTTCGTTGTTCAAATAAATTACATTATTAAAAGCGAACTATAAAACAAATTTCCTTTTTAACAAAACTATAAAATCATAAAACATTAACGTAATTAGTATATTCAAGAGTATAAATTTTAACTTGTATAATAAAAAATCAGATCCAATGACCCAAGTCCGAATCATAAACCCGCTCCAATCAATCAATAGACCCGACATTTAACTAAACACAATTTTCTTCTCCTTTATATACTTCTTCGATTTAGAAGATTCTCATTGTTAAGATGATAGTGTGAAGATATTTTTATTATATACTACCATTTTCAATATGTAACATCGACATAATTTACACGGTCATATCAAATATCAAAATCTTCAAGACGTTTAATTAAGAAAGTGACATTAACACACCGCAAGACAAAAAACTACATTAAGAGAAAAAATATTAAAATGCACCAACAAAGTGTAGTAATAATTATTGACTAAAAATTGAATATTTGTCACATTATTTTCAATAAACTTACTTGCTAACGAATCAATAGTATTAGCCCGTTTATCGGTATTACATGACGTAAAATATTTCATGTTTCATTTGTAACGTACTATTAATATGAATGCTAAGTATTCATTCCACCGGTGGCCGTGGCGTTGTTCTTGTTGTTGTTGTTGTCTTTGCCGTTATTGTTCATTGGTCTTTTGCATGTTTTGTTCTTGATACAATTTTTGTGACTTCTCGATCTCTTTCTTTAATGCTTCTTGACGCGCTACAAAAAATAATTAGATATAGTTGATCGTTAGTAACTTAAATACAGTTAATCAATATATTGCATTTTCGATCAAAGTGAAATGTTCGTGCATGTTGCACTTAATTGATAAGACAACGATGTTTAGGATCTGTTAAACCATTAGAGAAGATGATGTTACTACCAAACCTCCTAAGCACCATCTTTATGTCCTACATTGTTACACACACAAAACACACGTGAAATTTACATAAAACAATATAAATCAATATGCTAAATAAGTAAGACGATATGATGCTTACTTTACCACCATAATAAGTTGTAGCCCAATGTGCACGCGGTGTGGAGGAAGTTGTGGTTTGTTGTGTGTGATTTTTGATACATTACACATGAAGCTTCCCAATAGCAAAATCAATTCATGAAACATTTATTAACACCCCTTTGCATTTATAAGACTACTTAGTCTTTTATTATATATGATGCATCATATCTTTAGAACGCAATTAAGGTAAGTAATTCTATAGATGCATCACCAGTTCATATTTTCACCAGTTCGTATATTCAAATCAATGCATCTAATATATCGAATTACCGATTCATATCATTATGTCGATGCATCTCGTACTATATCGATGCATCTAAACCTCTTAATTAATCTAAGTTATATTGATGCGTATCGTTATGTCGATGCATCTCGTACTATATCGATTCATATTCATATAGTTATATGGATGCATCTCGTTCTAGATCGATGCATCTAAACCTCTTAATCTAAGCAATCACATAAATTAATAGTTGCAATGATATGTTATGGATCGTGGCCGATGAGCGAAATCGTTTTTGGGCCATAACAGTCATGCATTTAGGCACCTAAAGATGCATCTCGTACTATAAAGATGTATAAATGAAAACCCTAAAACCTGGAGGGGAATTGGGAAATATGCAGTATCGTATAATTCAGTAGCAATATTAGGAATAATAGAGAAAATAAAGAAAATGTCTTCCTTTATTGTAGGAAATTATCAACTACAAACAAATATTGATATAACCAAAACAACCCTCCATGCTTTTGAAAAATGATTGGTCCATATTACTTCTTACCATTCCTATTTTAAATTTACTTCCTATTTGATCCTAACTCTATAAATATATATATACATATATGTATCTATATATATATATATATACATATATGTATCCTAACTCTATATATATATATATATATATATATATATATATATATATNTGTACATACATATATATATGTACATACATATATATATGTACATACATATATATATGTACATACATATATATATATGTACATACATATATATATATATATACATACATATATATATATACATATATATATATACATATATATATATACATATATATATACATATATATATATGTATATACATATATATGTATATACATATATATGTATATACATATATATGTATATACATATATATGTATATATATATATATATATATATATATATATGTATATATATATATATATATATATGTATATATATATATATATATATATATATATATATATATATATATATATATATATATATATATATATATATATATATATGTATATATGATGCAATATGGGTTGCCGTTGTTGTAGCAACCGGCATTTTTAGGGCAATACTTGTTCATGAAACTCGAAATAATTTATTTTGAAGTTTACACATTTACTTTTGCGTAACACTTTTAACTACTGACACCACACGCGTACCGACACAAATCTAGTAATGGCATAAACCTGTGTTTACTAATTAGGAATCAAAAACAGTGTTCCTATATAATATTTATAAAAACACATTCGAAAACAATATTGATCGCGCTCACGACAACTCGGGAACACGCCAAAGATAAACAAAAAGTCAACAAAACACGGGGTAAGCTTAAATCCCCCACACCCAAATCTCACTTTTTATTTTACCTCTCACTTTCATTTAATACACATTCTAATATTGAAAACCTAAACTAGTTAGTAAAAACAAATAAAATGAAAAAGGGAAAATATATATCCGTATCCCTCTTGTCGATATCCTCACTCACCACTCTCATGATCTGCCTATTTTTTCTCTCTCTCCCCATACGTTTCCTCTGGATCTGCTGCTACCATCCCCACATCTAACCAAACGGTCCCCTTCCCTTATCACCATCGACAACGGCATCAACCCCACCACCTGTTTAGGTCAGTCCGCTCCATCAATGACCCAAGAAGACAAAAGGGGGTCCTTGTTCTGAGTAAACCGCAGGGTCAACACAAAAGGATGAAGCCATGAGGGGACGACTTCCATAATTGGCTTAAGGGTCGACTGATAATGAAGAGAGAAGGAATCAAACCAACCTTGTTTATATGTTTATATAACCCAATCGAACCACAAGTAAGTCCACACACTCAAAAATTTACCAAAGCAAAATATCATAGTTGGTGTACAAAGGGCAAACGAGTTCTGTGGAAGAAAAGGGTGTGGATTTGCTTGTGACGGATTCGGACTTATTTTTGATTCTTGGTCTCCTTTGTTAATCGACTCTCAAACTCTTGTAAAGGTTTTCTTAAATTCCTTCCTGTTTGTAAATTTCTGATATTATCCTGTTGTTGTAATTTGGGGTTACACTTGTACTGATTTATATTTATCAATCGGTTCATATAGATACATATCTGGGGTTGATTTATTTTCATTAATCTTGTGTGGCAAATTAAATAAATCACAAACTAAAAACCAAGATTTGGCTCATGGCTTAGTAGTACTTATTTTGTTTTGCTTATGTTAACAGCTTATTTTGTATAAACCAGGCTGTGTTTGGTTTGGTACTTGGTTAAGGGGTCGAAACCCACTGTGGCCGAACCACAGTAGGAGTAATCTTGTTTTTACTCTTGGCGTTCCTTTTCTTTTAAGATCTTGTTGTTAGGGATTGTATGTTGCTCATGGTCGAAAACCCAGGAACCACAAGGGTGGTCGGGTTGTTACCTCTGGCTCGCGACAAACACACCACAAAGGTTGTGTTGTGTTGCGTTGTAATTAAGTTGTGTTGGATACTAATATTGTCCTTGCCTTGATCCGAACATCACCCACGAAGGGTGTCATGGCCCCGTTAGCTTCAACAACACATAGGCGTTGAGCCCCGGTGATGTTTGCACCTATGTGTGTGTTAACAGTTTTGTGTCACAAACACACATGGGGAGTATTTGTTTTGCCCAGTCAAAAAGGCCTCAAGCCATACACTAAGGGTATAATTGGTTCATGCCTTGTTTACAAGGTCGAGAGCATGTTCAGTTTGCCTTAACTTGGTCACTCGAACTTGGTGTCAAACAGTTAGTTCACTCACCCTTGCGTTAAAACTCATGCCCTGAAAATAATAACCTGGTAGTATCCTGTCCTGTCATTCTTCACAAATTGGTCCAAAGCCCATTGGAGTCCATGGAGTCTGTTTTTATTGGTTTGTTTTGGGCCATAGCCGACCCATTCGTAAGGGTGTGTTTAGGTTACTGTCTTGTGCACAAACCACATTCACGTTCGCCTATTCGATTCTTCCCGTTTATTTCGACTCATTCCGACTCAATTCATATCAACTAAACTTTTAAGTTTAAAACACGTTATTAATATCACCTAGCTAACTCTCTTATAAACTTGCTTTTGTGAACACTATATATATATATATATATATATATATATATATATATATATACATACTATAAACACTCTTTCACATATATACTATAAACACTCTTTCACATTTTTCCTGATAACGCTCAATAATCTTCAACAACTATTTCCGTCCTTGTCTTTCGTGTACTTGTCTAACGAGTACTTTTCGTCATATACACTTAACGCTTCTATACGTGTGTACGTATGCACTTCCAAGAGCCAATCCTTGCAACATTTACAAAAACTACTTAAACTTAAATAATGCCACACAAGCAACAATAACCACAACACTTTTAAAACTTTTTAACTTATTTAAACTTCATCGAGTCATAAACCTGGAACTGTAAACTAAACTTGCCGTACTAATCTAGGTCGCGTGTCGGTGCCGTCCACTGTTACTATTTGACTCTACTCTATTCAGACTGCTTTACTGAGGTGAGTTCTCGTAGCCCCACTTTTTAATACTCCCTCCGTCCCAAATTTATTGTCCAGTATTGACTTTTTTTAGTCTTTTTTCTTCAACTTTGACCATAAATATTTTTGTGAGTGTTATATAATATTTGATGCAAAATATATAAATAGATTGGGTTTTAAGTCTACTTTTCAATGGTATAATTTTTCATCAAGTATTATATAATAAAAAAATATATATTTGTGGTCAAAGTTGAACCATTTTGACTTTGAAAATTCAAAGTGGACAATAATTTTGGGACGGAGGGAGTATGTTTTTCTTGGGGTGGAAATGGTACTCAATGTTTTCCAAATGTTTTCATGCTGTGATTACTGTTTACATGATTTTGGACAATAAGTGCGTTTTGATTGCAATATGTGACTTGTTGTGTGTGACATTTGTGCGCAACTGTTTAACTCCGTTTGGAGCCGAAACAATTGATAGTACTATCTGGGGTAGCTCCCCACTATTGGTAACATGTGTGTAACATTTTGGTAGGCTCAGTTGTCGCACGCATCGTGGTTTCATTAAGTGTTACATTTGTGTATCTTGCTCACTATTGTCCTACACTATATGATTCACAACTTCATGGTTTATCTCTTAAACCTATGAGCTCACCAACATTATGTTGACGTTTTAATACCATTTTCAGGTGATCATTGTTAAAGTATTTGAAGGCATGTTTATTGGAATCAGACCATTTGATAATATGCTAATATGTTTTCAAGACTAATTGGATTCAAGGGAGACATATGCTTTACTTTCAAATTTTAGACAAGAAACATTTTGTAACTTATAAATACTGTTGAAACAATTGTAAGGTATGAATCTATGATGTTATGCAATGTGCCTTTCTCAGTTACATCCCGTGTTTCCACCTTTGACGGGGTGTGACAGATTGGTATCAGATCCTAAGGTTATAGAGAATGCCGGTTTTTCAAAAATGAAAACCTCAACTATAACCAGACTAAAGTTGTTTTTATAAAACCCCAAACATGGTATGAGTCAATTAGCCCGAGCATTCCATCGTTTTTCCTAAATTACGCATAACCTGATCAACTATGCTTAATTCAGGAGGGGTCATGGGATGATGGGGGTAGTTACCTTGGATCGTGTTTGGTGGACTCGAAGTCTAGATCACCTGAAAACGCACTGGTCTATGTGTGTCACCTGCCTTATGTGCTATGTGTATATGTGGTTATGTTGCTTTGCCTCTTGTGTGCTGAAGCTTTTAGCTTCTAGGACAATATATGAGCTTTTAATTGCATACTTAAGTGCCTTGATTTGATTTGATGCTTTCTGATATGATTTGCTTTGGCTGTTATGATGTGATTGGCTTGAGTTGACATGATATGGCTTGATTTGAATCGAGTTAGAGTATTTTTCGTACCATTCCCCATACTCGTGCGTTGATATTATTTATCCTTATACGCAAAAAAAACTCATACTATATTTTGCTAAATATATATTGACACCATATTTTGAAAACGTTATTTTGGGTAGACTATTTTGGACGGTCAACGTTGGTTTCACTATTTTTGAAACACATTACATTGATATGCTATTTCGAGAACTATTTTGGGACATATTATTTTGTAAACACTATTTTGAGAATTTGTTTATCATCAAAGACATTAAGCCTTTTAACGACCCTTAACTTAATTTCATGACAATTCTTGTTTAATGAGTTGTGAAATTAAGTTAGGTCAAGTCGTTACTCGGCTTAATGTTATAGATGGTTGATAATTTCGTATTATTTGAAAACTATTTTTGATACATGACTACCCTAGTGTTGCCCTATGCCATTGCGCCACATGCTTCGTCTCCCTATACCTCTCATTTGTGAGAAAGTCCGAATACACCGCATTTTAAGCTGATGAGTCGGATGACATTATTAATTGCCTTAAGGAAACAACCCGCCAACCAGCATAGTCGCAATTAATGGTTTAGTCGTATGATTGGACCTTGGAAACTGCAAGTGAAATAATAGGACCCATGAGAAAGCAGTAACCCTGATGCTTGTTAATTTTGTGTTGACCATAATAGCGATGTTCGCCCTAGTGTTCGGGTTCTGGAGATGGTACCGATTTAGAAAATTTGAATTATGTTGGTCAAAATTTTTGTACAAATGAAAGATTTTCTTGTGAACTTTATAAAGTACGATGAACTGGTAATCCTCATTAATCGGACCATGGTATAATGTTTCTTCAAAAACAAAATTTGGTTGATAGTCGAAATCGTTTTAAAATGATTTAAATAAATTTGTGATTCTAAATGGTTTGATTGTTTTAGTATAAAAATCATCTCAAATGTTTGTCCAACGTCAATTTTCTTGAAAAAAAAAAAAAAAAAAATCCAAACAAAGTTGCTCCAAAATACATTCATGGTCAAAATTTTAATGTCTTACTCAAATAGATGCTGCTAACAATTTCAAAAACCATGCCTCCAAGAGGGAACACGCACCATTCATGGACAAACCTCGAGGACAATCACAATGCCTACATACTATGCGACCTTAGAAGTGAATCGAACACCTCTGTCTGAGACTGTCAGTAGCAGTGTGTTGTGCCTTGAAACTATTCCTTCAAAGTACAACTTTCCTACTCATCCCATAAGATAAGACTCTTGTGATGATCGAAGCGAGTTGGATTAAACAGTCAGTGTGCAATTTCTTAAGAGACGACGTGGCTTTCAGAGTCCTAGATAACTTAGTCACATAAGGACATGACTTCGCTCTTACGTTTGGGTATCAAGAAGTTGCACCGGACCATAAGACCTTTGGCGTTCACTTGTAACAAGACAAACATCTCTCGACGTATCACATGGCGACAATTATGAGTCATTATATACCCTAGTCCTACCCAGAGGAAATGAACACTTAGGCTTAAGAGCTTCACCTAATAACGACCTTCGAGCGTTCAAGATCATTGACACCATGTTCTGCCCATAAACCTTTTGATTCATAGACCATCGTCTTCAACTATTTGTGCAAACTTGACGACACGTTCCTTCCTAATGTTTTCATACTAAGGGCTTTTCCCTCAAAAGACTTATGTCCGATGTTAGACTATTAATGATCTCTATCCTCATTGAATGAACTCTATTGGATTCTACTCTTACCTTTTTGATGTTTTCGTTAACAAAAATTTTCCTACATGTCAAGGACACCAACATCGAAACTCTTTGCTAACCCCGTTCACACTATTGCTTTAGTATGAGAACCTCCTTACGAAACATGTACATAAGACTTTTGTGATTTGAGTGGATAGGACACTGTGTACCATAAAAACATCGCCTCCATGATTTTACTTCAAAACTACGACTGCCAACTCCATGCCACGAGTTGGACATTCCTTCCTACTTTCTTAAATTGCCTTAGAACAACCTTTTTCACACATTAGGAAACTTTCATGCATTACCTCTACATCGCTACTTCTTCAACCTTCGTTGACGATGATCGTTCCTTCATTTAGAAATACAGCTGCAATGATATTACCTGTCATGTACAATTTTGTCTAAATTCATGGCAAAAAAGTTCCATACAAGTCACCACCTCAAATCCACCTAACTGACCTGGATCTTACTCCACCATAATTTTTCCTTCCATCAATACCAATGTTGCAAAAATCGTGAATCGGTACTGAGGCGGTCCGGGGCCGAGTAGCATTTTTTTACCGATTAATCGGCCGATTACCTTGTAATCGCCGATTAATCGGCTGCTTTCCTTGTAAATCTCTCCAAGTTCCAGGGCCTTGTAGCTTGTAATCACCGATTAATCGGCCGAGTTGGCCGATTTTTGCAACACTGATCAATACCAATTGGGATATCATCAATGATTTCTTTAGTAACAAATTATTCTCCATCTACAAATTTTACAACTAGCACTTCACTTGGTTTCGTTGATTCGCAATTCACACGATAGTATGAAGGAGTTACCAAACATCTTTTTGGCACCAAACGACAAACGAAAGAAAGTATGTTATAGAAGAAAAAGACACCGGACAAAACACCCAGCGCTACCCTTACTTCCTCATCAATCGCTTTAAAAGCTCATCCCTTTGTTAATCGACTCTCAATTTTTAGTAAATTGCCAACTAAAAACGGATTTGATTGTCACATCAGAGCCGTACCCTCATGATGAATCAAACTCTTTCTTGTCTGTTAAACATGGTGAGTTGAATACCATTTGTTGTGTAGTACAAGTACTAATACCATGTTCTACTCAAAAACAATTTGTTGCTGTAATTACTTGTACTTCAAAAATTATTTTGCACATGACAAAAATTGTTATTTCAAAAGATTTTAACTGGTTTTAAGCTGCAAGCAGTACTTTGGGAAAGTACTGTTTGATCAGCAGTACTTTGAATAAAGTACTTGTTTATTCAAAAGATTTTATACAATTAAGATCATACCAGTATTTTTCAATCATCATCCTTCAAAATTGTCCAATTGATGAACAAATTGATCACCATTAGAGCTGTTTCATCTTCTTCTTCAACTTCCATACCATGATCCAGCATCCTCAGCATCAAATCTCTTGTAAGAGGATATCTCCTTTCTGCCAGCATGTAGATCATTGTACCATCTTCCAGCTCTAAGGCATGAACACCAGCATTTGAAAAGAATCTCCAGCTTAGAATCTCCCATACTTCTTGATCTTTCCAAATATCATCTGTGCTAGTTTCTTCTGTTTCCCACATAGTAGTCAAATCTCCCAGCAATACTACACCAATTCCATTGAGTGGAATATCTTTAAAATAAGCTTGAATTTGTTGATGTAGATCAAACAAATCTTCTCTATTTATCAGGTGCAATATATCAACCAGCAGATTGAATGCTCTAAAACTTTCATCTTTTCTATGGAAAACAAAATAATCACCATCCTTTTCTGATTCAATAACCTCTAAATCAGATATCTTTGATTTTGTAGTAGAAACTTCTTCTGACTTAGGAAGCTCAAAATCAACAACTCTTAAATAATTTCTCAGTTCATCAACAGTATTGGTCCTTAACTCTATAGTAAGTTTAGACTTCTTTGATGACTGTGACCTAGTTGTTATTCTCTTTCTTTTGTTGCTTTCTTCCATTAGCTTCCTTCCTTCTTCAGTATCATAACCAACAATGCCATCTACTTGTCTTTGATATTCATCTCTGACAGCATCATATAGTTCCTTCATTTGTGAATGATTTAACTTGTTCAGACCCTTGTATCCTCTTCCTTTCAAATAGCTCATATAAAAATTTCGTTCTTGAGCCTTTGTCATTAATTTCTTTGGTTGAACAGCAACTTCTTGTCTTTCTTTTTCATACTCAGCATCAAGTTCTGCTTGAAGCTTCTTAACAGCTGCTTCACTTTGAGCTTCTTGATAAGCCCTTATCTGCTCCATAGTGAATAATTTCTTTTTCTTCTTCTTCTCTGATTCCACCAGGATTCCTTTTCCTTTATCTTTAGGATCAATTGCTTGAGTAGGATTAGGAGAAGGTTGCAGATCTTGAGGTTGTTCAACTCCAGGAATACTAATACCTCTAGGTCTTGACATATTAAGCATGATCTCAGCAATGGTTTCATCATCACTATTAGTAGGCTTAATCATCTCATCTTCTTTCTGAACTGGATTGGATGGACCCACATCTTCTTCAAAGTCCAAGGTCCTTGGTGTAATGTGAAACTGTCTCACAGTACCTTGAGCAGTATCTTCATTAATAATATCAACACCAGTACCTTCCAAGTCCAATTCTTCTGTATCACCACTTCTGACTTGAGTGTCTGCTTCTTGAAGATTTACTTGCTCAGTCTCATCACTTCTTCTTTCAACAATATCTTGATGAGAAATTTGTTCTTTAAGTGGTGTCTGTGGAGTATTTTGATCAGCAGTCTTTTCATCCACAGTCTTTTGATCATCAACAACATCTTCATTATCAGCATCTTCATTCAAATTCACATCTTTCTTATTCCTCCCCAATGTGAATGAAGATAGCTTTCTTAGCCTCCTCTTCTTTGACTTAAACTTCTGGAGACCTTCTGAAGAATGTTGAATGAGAGACTTAACCAATTTCTTCAAATTCTTGTTCTTCTTTTGAAGATTTGTCAAAGCAGTAGCTTGATCATCATAAGCTCTTTTCAGTCTCTTTAATTCTCTTGTCAAAGCATAATTGTCCATAACACCATCTTCAGGTGTATCCTCATCAGCCATCACTCCCTCATCTCCTCCATATGTCTGATTTCCATCTGTGGAAGTATAATCATTGGGGGTGGGTGGTTGACTAACACCATGATCTGAGTCATCTAGAGCAGTACCTTGCAGAGAAATAGTCTTTTCTGTAGAAGCAGTCTTTTGAGAGACTTCTTGAACTGGTGAAGAAGCAGTATGTTATGAAACATCTTCTTCATTAGAAAGTGACTGCTCAGATTGTTGAGATGGAGTTGAAGCAGAATCTCCATGTTCAGAAGCATCCTCTGAATCTTCTTGAACAACATCTCTAACAGCTTGTGCTACCTCCAACATATATGCAGTAAGAGGTGTATCTTGACCAGAAAAGAGAGGACTCTTTGTGGCCATGAAGGTAAACACCTTATCAGGAAGCACAACAACTGGTAAAAATTCTTGAGGCTTAGGAATACCTTCAAGCTGCTTATTCAAAAACACCTGTATGAACCTAGGATACATCAAGAATGGAGAATTCTTCTTTATGTGATTAATCATTCCATTTAAAATCATCTAAGAGAAGTTGAATGGCTGATTAGTTGCCAATCCTACCAAAGCAGATGCTATGGTTTTGGGAAATTCATTCCAAGCAGTACTCTTGTTGCTTAGACAATGAAGAAGTACATGGATCAAGTACTTCCAATGAGGACTGAATAAGGGTTTGTCAAAGGTGAGTTTTCGAAGTGAACCCTCATATCCAAGATCCCTAAGTGTATCCCAAATAACCTGTTTAGCAAAACAAGCAGTACCTTCTTCATCATTAAACTGAAGGTCTGCTCTGATTTGAGCCTCTGTTATGCGAATATTGCGACCAGCTACCTTAGCAGTAATAAACCAAACATCCAATTCCTCCCATCCAGCAGTGGCAGTAGCCCAAAATTCTTGAATCCAGGGTCCAATCACATCAGGGTTAACCAAAATAGCATAGTTGATTGGAGACCCAGCAAGGAAATCAATGATATCATGAAAAGCAACATTGAATTCAGTCTTATCTAAATTGGCTACCATATTGTGACGATTACATGTTGAACGAGCCATTTGTGTACGGTTTGTGAAAGTAATTTGTGAAAAACGGCGAAGGTGAAGTGGAAGTTATAAAGAAAGAGAAAAGAGTGGTAGGGATAAGTAAATATGGGTAAGATTTATAAAATCAAATCCCAATAAATACTAAATGTTGTTATTTTTATCCCGTATTTCTTTCCAATTTTTAAATAACAGTTACCATAAATAATTGACCGTTGTATAGTAACAGTACTTCCACGTCAGCATAACAGTACTTTCACATAGCCGTTGAGCAGTACTTTCACCATACAGAACTCAATTGCCTATAAAAAGACTCTTCATCCATATGCATCTTCATCACAAAATCATCCCAAAAACTTCAATAATCTTCTTATCATCACACAACATCACCATGAGCAAATCACCATTTGTGTACACCTCATCAGATACTGATTCAGATAATGAGATAAAGTATTATTCTGACCCTAGTTCTGATTCTTCAACAGGATGGAGTAGCTATTTTCCTCCTATGAAAACAGGTTCCTCCCAGAGAAACACCAAGAGAAAGGCACCAACTGCTGATCCTCCTACACAACTAGCCAAAGAACTGCCAATTGCTTTGACTCATGCCTTGGAATCTGCAATGAAGAACATGAATTGGTCTGCTCAAGAAGGCCCAAGTGAGAAGCCATCAAAGCCAGAACGTCCTCCAAAGCAAGTGCTGTTCCTTCCGTGCCCAAAGATGCAAGCATCTTTTGAAGAGAAGAGAAAGAAATCTCAGAAGGCAAAGCACAACAAGGGAAAAGGGAAAAAGCCTATGGAGTAGGTTTTCTAGGTTGTAGTAGGATTGGTGTAGGTTTTCTTTTATGTGTAACTCTGTTGGTGTAATGTCTTTGTATTCAAGATGAATGTACTGTGACTTTTATGAATAAAAGTGCTGTTTCTTAGAATGAATGATGAATGTAGCCTCCCCTCAAATAAGAAACAACTGCTAATGCCTCCCCTCAAGAGTAGGCCTAAAAATTAATCATACCAATACTTACCACCAAATGCTTAAATCTTGTAACATCAAAACCTTTAGTAAGTAGATCTGCTACATTATCATCTGTATGAATCTTGACCACATTAATTAACCTGTGCTCATAACAATCTCGAATGATATGATATCAGGTCTTGAGGCAGTTAAGTACATGAGACACCCAACCATTGATCTGTAAAGCTTGACTTCCACTGGTTTTCCATCTTCATCCTTTCCAAGTGAGTTTGAGGATTTAATAGGTGTAGTGACTGGCTTGATAGTACTGAGATTAAACTTCTTAAGAATGTCAGTGACATACTTATCTTGGCTTATGAAAATACCAGTACTTGACTGTTTAACTTGAAGTCCCAAAAAGAAAGTCAATTCACCCATTGAACTCATCTGAAATTCTTTTTGCGTAAGTTCTTCAAACTCTTTCACCATGGATTGTTTTGTAGCACCAAAAATAATATCATCCACATACACTTGAACTATCATGATATCCTTTTTGTCTCTCTTAATGAACAAAGTCTTATCAATGGCTCCTCTCCTATAGCCATTTTGTAACAGAAAATTTGATAGTCTTTCATACCAAGCTCTAGGGGCTTGATGAAGACCATAGAATGCTTTAACAACTTTGTAGACTTTGTTTGGATGTTCAGGATCTTCAAAACCAGGAGGTTGTTTGACATAAACCTCTTCTGTAATTTTGCCATAAAGAAAGGCACTCTTGACATCCATTTGATAAACTGGGTATCTCATATAAGAGGTAAAAGCAAGAAATAATCTTATAGGTTCAATTCTTGCTACAGGAGCAAAGACTTCATCATAATCAACTCCTTCTTCTTGTCTGTATCCTTGAGCAACCAGTCTTGCTTTGTTCTTGATCACATTACCTCTTTCATCTCTTTTGACTCTGAAAACCCATCTTGTACCAATGACCTTCATGCCATCAGGTAAATCACATAAGACCCAAACTTCTTGAAGTTTAAACTGTAGAAGTTCTTCTTGCATAGCTTCAACCCAGCTTTCTTTGGATAAAGCTTGCTTTATGTTCTTGGGTTCTTCTTGAAAGATGAAGCAAGCAAATAAACAAGTCTGTTGATCTTTATGATTCAACCTGTTCTGTTTACAGACAAAACTAAGTAAAGCATTTTTAGGCTTAGTCATGCTTTTAGCTTTTGATCTTGTAAGAACACCAGAAGTAGGAGAACCAATAATCTTGTTTGTAGGATGATTCTTATGTACTCTTGAAGTGTGAGTTGTTGGTACAGTAAGATCATCTTCCAAATTTGTTTGATCAGGGCCTTGTTCACCAAAAATTCCTTCATCTTGCAACTCATCATCTGATTCTTCAAATGGAGGCATGGATGAACCAGGCCAATCTTCAGTATTTGTCCAAGTATTTGACTTGATTCCCCTAGAAGTACCTTCATCTTGAGTAGCAGTACTTTGATCCAAAGTACTGGGATCGAAAGTACTGTTCTTCAAAGTGCTGTCAGTTGAAGATTTAGAATTTTCTTTTGTCTGTTCTGCTTCATAAGCTTGTCTTAGATCATCTTCATAGGACTTTGCAAGTGTTTCTTGAAAAAGCATCCTATTTAATTCATCTTGTATAGCTTGATCTTCATCAGAGACTATTGTGGTTGAGTTAACAGTATATTGCTTATCATTAGCAGTACCTTGGTTTTTATTGACAGTACTTTGTTCTTTGTCAGCATCTGTAGGACTAGCATTGACACCATGAACTATGAACTGTGAATTGTCTTCTTCTGAATGGAAAACTTGATTCTCCCCCCTAACAGGCACATAGTTCATAGAAGGAGTCAATATTTCAAGATCAAACATCCAATCAGGACCTTTACCTTTCTGGTTTGGTAGATCTTCAAGAAATTCAACATGAAGACAGTCTTGAACCTTCTTTGTAACTTTGTTTTATACCCGAAAACCTTTACTGTTTGTAGAATAACCCAAGAGATATCCTTCCTCAGACTTGCCATCAAA
The DNA here is from genome assembly GCA_014162995.1 of Artemisia annua. NCBI lineage: Eukaryota > Viridiplantae > Streptophyta > Magnoliopsida > Asterales > Asteraceae > Artemisia > Artemisia annua. The sequence goes on along the minus strand of LBNU01011485.1, from coordinate 202,470 downwards.
TTTTCCCAAATTATCAATGGTATTAAGAATAGTAAGAGGACATCCAAAAGGCTTCATAAAGCTGATACTAGGTTTTCTATCCATCAATAATTCATAGGGTGTCTTCATTTGAGGTTTGGTGATAGAAACTCTATTCAAAATATAGCAAGCAGCACTTACTGCTTCAGCCCAAAACTGAATAGGTAAGAGTGAGTCTGCTAGCATAGTCCTTGCTGCTTCTATCAAAGTTCTGTTCTTTCTTTCTGCAACTCCATTCTGCTGAGGAGTTCTTGCAATATTGAATTCCCTTTTGATCCCCTTATTAGCACAGAAGTCATCCATAAGTTTGTTCTTGAACTCAGTCGCATTGTCACATCTAATACCTCTAACCTTGTGTCTTAACTGATTTTCCAGGGAGATGATTAAGTCATGAATGGCATCAAATGTCTCATCTTTAAATCCCAAGAAAAAGACCCAACTAAAACGACTGCAATCATCTGTGACAACTAAGCAGTACTTCTTCTTGTTGAGGCTTGAAACAGAAATAGGTCCAAAAAGATCCATATGCAACAGCTCCAAAGGTTCTCTTACAATTCTTTCCTCAAGCTTTTTACAGGAGGCTTTATGTTATTTACCCTTCTTGCAGGCCAAGCATGATTGACCAGTCTTGAAAATTTTGGAAGGTAAACCTCGAACTAGATTGCCTCTGACTAACTTGTTGATATTCTTGAAATTCACATGACCTAGTCTTCTGTGCCATAGATGTGCTTCTTCAGTTGATGCTTTAGCTACTAAACATGTAACATTCTCAGTAGCTAAGATATTCTTCATATCAGTGCTGTACACATCATTGGTCCTTGGTGCCCTTAAGACCACTAATTCTTCAGCTTCAAACTTGAATTCAGGTGAGAGAATTAAACATTTTGTATCAGTGAACAAGACAGGGTACTTCTTGTCACAGATCTGGGAAACTGATAGTAAATTGAACTTGAGCTCCTTCACATAGCTAACATTCTCAAAGTCAATCTTTCCAGTCTTGATAGTTCCTTTGCCTGTAATTCTCCCTCCAGTAGCATCATCCCTAAATGCAACTTTTCCTCCAAAAAATGGCTTAAAATCTGACAGAATCTGCTTTTCTCCTGTCATGCTTCCAGAGCAACCACTATCAACAATCAAATGATCTTTAAGTTCCTCTTCTGGGTTGCCCTGCACAAAGATAAGAAAGTTAGTTTCTTTTAGGAACCCAAGCCATTACTGACTTGTGTTCCCCTTGTGGAGTCACATACTTAAAATCTTTAAGTATGTAATTCCCACTATCTTTTAAAACATGATCAATAACTTTCTTTTGTTCAAAAACTTGATCTTTGTTAGAAAAACAACTTTCTTTTACAACAGCATGTTCTTTTTCACCCACACTTTCTGAAAGTACTGGTTTGTCCCCAGCAGTACTTTCCTTTTTGACCCACATAGTTTTAACTTTTTGGGTTGAGGTCTGTGGTTTAGGTACTCTATTGTAAGGCCTCTTAGATGTAGAAAAATTGGTATCATGGCCAGGAGCTCGTTTTGAAACATTGGGTCTTACATGAGTAGTACCTTGATTAGGTGAAAATCTCCTAACAGTACTTTGAGAGAATACTGTTTGTGGCTTACCAGTACCTTGAAAAGAATGACCTGAAGGTACTGGTTGTTTAGAAAAAGTTCTTTTCTGTTGAGGGTACCTATATGATTTAGTGAAATTACTATGGTTGACCCTTCTAGAATAATTCCAAACAGGTTTGGGTGAAGCTGGTTTAGTTTCTGTAGGCCTATGTTGTGCAGATCTGGTCTTTGGGTATTGACTTAAGTAATTTGAATGTAAGGTACAATCTTTTATCAAATGATTAGGACTATAACAAACAAAACACAATTTTTGATTCATTGACCCAAATCCAGATCTTTGAGGGTTATAGCCAAGACCAGTGTGACCTCTAGGTGAATAATGAGAAGAGTTTCTAAAGTTAGCAGTATGTTGGAAAGAATTATTTGAAGGAACTGCTGAGTGACTAGCAGTCCTTTGATTAAAGTGAGAAAATACTGCTGGTTTTGAAAAAGGTTTAGAGAAACTCTTATCATTGACATTATTCCCTGATCCCCTAGTATTCCTATGATTCTTAAGAATCTCAACTTTGACTTCAGGTTTACTTGAATTAGATTGACCCTTAAGTTTATTCCTAAACTCTAGACTGTCTACCCCAAAACAAGAAACATCCTTCCTAGGTGGTTGAAAATTGCCAGTGGTAGGAGGAACAGCATGATACCCTTCATCTTTCTTAAATTCAGGAGGTGTTGGGCTTATGGGTTCCTCATCACTAGATGTGTTTTCTTCTGAACAAGTTTCAAATTCACTAGTTGAGAGTTCTTCTGACTTGACTTCTTCCTTAGGACTAGGTGTGGTCTCATCTGAGCTTCTGTATTCAACACCATAACCTAGACCAATTGTAACACTTGCTCTCCTTTGTTTTTCACAGAACTGGACATGAGAAAGACCAGCTTTGTTCCAACTTTTAAGCTTTTCTAACAAATCATCTCTTTCCTTAGTTATCTTTTCTAACTCAGACACCTTACATCCTAACTTCCATTCACTTAACTTTAACTGATAGTCCTGTTGTTGGTATTTTTCAGCCCAAGCTACTTCATTATTTTCATGTGTAATTATCTTAGCTTCTAAGGACTCTAAGTTCAATTGATAACCTAAGACTTCAGACCTAGCTTTATTATGTTTATCTCTTTTAGACACATAATCACTAAGTACCTTTTGGTACACATTATTGCACTTAGAGCATACCTCAGTAGCAGTAGATGAAGTAGGTGCAGTTGCAACCAAAGCTAGCAGGACAGGTGCATCTTCATTCACCATGCTCCAGTCAAAGCCTCAAAGATCTTCAGTGGAATCCAAAGTAGTACATCCTGGTTCCTCATCAAAAGCTGTGCTCCAATCATATTCCTTCATTGCAACCATAGAGAGAGTAACTGGTTCATCATCAAATTCAATACTCCAGTCAATCTCTGATAAGTTTTCTTGAGCCACAAATGCTTTTGGTTTTGGTTCAGGAAGCACCTTGAGTTCAACCTCGGGTTTTTCTATCATCCTGTTTGCTTGATACTTGGCAAACTTACATTCCCTTGCAAAGTGACCAGTCTTTTGACAGTTAAAGCATTCAATCTTAGACTTGTCAAATGCAATACCTTGTTTGGCCTTGAAATCAATCCCTCTTCCTGTTTCCTTCATGAACTTCTTGATCCTAGCAGTGATCATAGCAACTTGTCATCTGATGTCAATTTCTTCTAGATCATCTTCTTCAATCTGCAGTAGGTCTTCTTCATAGGTAACAGGTAAAGTGGCTTGTTGAGCAAAGAATGAGCACACAACATCATCACAATTTGTCACACCCTGAATTTACCTGTTAAATGGCAGCGGAATTGAATTCCCGGGTGTAACGATCATGGCATCTCATACAAGGTTACATTGAACGANGTTGATGAACCTGATTTACCATTCATCTCATGCTCATACACCTTCAAGTTGTTGTATAAATCATCAAAGTCCATAGTAGCCAAATCAGGTTGACCTCTGATCATAGTAGCAATCACATGCCAGATAGATGGCAAACTCCTTAGGAACTTCAAGTTTGCATCTTTAGTAGAGACTTCTACACCATGTATCTCTAGCATACTGAGAAGATTTTGAAATCTCTCATAGGCAGCATCAAGTCCTTCTCTTTCTCTAACAGCAAAAGTTTCAAACTGCTGCTTCAACAAACTTCTGTGCATCTTCTTGGAAGCATCATTACTAGGGCTGTAAACGAACCGGACGAACACGAACGGAGCCTTGTTCATGTTCGTTCGTTTAATTTTAACCGGACAAATAAACGGACACGAACGCTTAAACAAACAAATTTTCTTGTTCATGTTCGTTTATTAAGAAAATGAGTTGTTCATGTTCGTTTATGTTCGTTCAATAAGATACTAAATGAATGCTAAATGAACATAAACGATCGAACATAAATAAACATAGACAAACAAAAATAAACTCTATTAAATTATGCACAAGATATTATTTTATAAGTGTTGTTTTGTCTAAACAAACCAATTCTAAAATTATCCAATTAAAGATATGATATATCATATATGAACATAAATAAATAAATGAACATAAACGAACGTTAACGAACGCATAATCGGACGTTCACGAACATAAATAAATGGACACGACTTTTGTTCATGTTCGTTCATTTAACTAAACGAACGTAAAATCTTGTTCGTGTTCGTTCATTTAATAAATAAACGGACATAAACGAACTTTTTACCAAACGGTTCATGAAATGTTCACTGAACGTTCAGTTCGTTTACAGCCCTAATCATTACCTCCAAATCTTGTTTTGATAGCAGCCCACAGTTGTTTAGCATCCTTAGCATTATGAAACTTCAACAGGTGGCCATCAGGGATAGCAGACAGCAGTATGTTGAGAGCTTTGTCTTGATTCCTTTTCACAATAGCAGAGAGTTGTTGCTGAGGTGGTTTAGGCTGTCCAGGAACGACTTCCGGTTCTTCTATAACTTGATTGCCATTGACAATGATATCCCAAAGTGCAAAGTCAGTAATAGCAATGTACTGCCTCATCTTCATGCTCCAGAGATCATACTCTCCCTTCTTGACTATGGGAATTCTAACAGTGGTGATGGATGGCATAGNTCCGTTTTTAGTGATTCAAAAGGCCATAGTTTCGTCTAACGATGTATTTTCTATATCTTGAGTCCAAAATTTACCAAAACTCACTGAATTTTTCCAATTTTTAAAATAGGGACAGAAGGTTAACATATGGTTCCAAAAATGATTTTACCTAGTTTGTACATGTCCAAATCCACTACTAACAACATCAACTCATCCCTTAATCTACCATACACCTTCTTAAGGTGTCATGGGTTCCTTAACATCACCATTTCAACCATTTCTCCAAGGTTTCATAAGGAATCCATTTTACACATAAAATGATAGAAATTTAGGTTTTTGTGGTATAGACTTCAACATGCAAGTTCAAAAATAATAATTGTACATAAACCTAGCAAGGAAATTGTGGTAGAACTTGTAAAAATTGGTGATGAACTTACTTGAAAACCTATAATTTTTATGAAGAAAACCTAACAATCCATAGGTTTATATTGCAAAACCTTGTAATGGATGTGATCTAAGTCTTGTAAAATATGTTGTACTTGAAAAACTTGGTCTTTCTTGGTCTTTGGATATGGAACGAGCTAGGGAGAGCAAGAACAAGAGAGTAGTAATTTTTTGATCTAAATCTTTAGACATGCAAATGTGTTAGTAAATTATGAGTTAGTGGGAGTACTTGGGTAATTCTTGAAGTCCCATGTGTCCCATAAGACCCCAAGGCCGGCCACCTCACATGAGGTGGTGGTCTTGTCACACTTTTGTCCCACATTGATTTTACGGGGTACCGTTTAGTGCATAGTTTTGTATTTTTAGCGTTACCGGGTACCGGGTTAATTAAAAATAAAATTTAACGCAACTAACCGGGATATAACAAAGTTGTAAAAATTATAAAAATATAATTTTCATAAACATTAGGTATTTTGATAGGTATCTCTTTGTTAATACAATTTATTGTGTATATAAATTCAAGTAAAGGTTTATTATTTGGTTATCCACCAAAAATAAATAATATATAGTTTTATAACCTTAGTGGAAAAATAA
>LBNU01011485.1:184191-195749 GCA_014162995.1 Artemisia annua | reverse complement strand
CCACAACATTGGCTTTCCCCGGATGATATCGAATTTCACAGTCGTAATCACTAAGCAATTCTAGCCAATGACGTTGCCTCATATTGAGTTCCTTTTGATCAAGTATATACTGTAAACTCTTGTGGTCTGTGAATACTACGCAATTCGTACCATAAAGGTAATGCCTCCAAATCTTGAGTGCAAAAACCACAGCACCCAACTCTAAATCATGTGGAGTGTAATTCTTCTCGTGTTTCTTGAGCTGTCGAGATGCATAAGCTATCACTTTCTCATTTTGCATTAACACAGCTCCAAGTCCTTTATGTGATGCATCTCAATATACCACGAAGTTCTCAACACCTTCTGGTAGTGCCAAAATTGGCGCGCTGCAAAGCTTTTGTTTCAACAACTGAAAAGCGGACTCTTGTTTCTCTTCCCATTCGTATTTCTGGTTCTTTTGTGTCAACTTGGTCAGTGGCTTTGCTATTTTAGAAAACCCTTCGATGAACCTTCTGTAATATCCGGCAAGTCCTAAGAATTGGCAAATTTCTGTAGGAGTCTTGGGCGTAGCCCAACCTTTTACTGCCTCGATCTTTGCTGGATCCACTTGTATTCCTTGGCTATCAATGACATGGCCAAGAAATTGTACTCTTTGTATCCAAAAATCACACTTCGAAAATTTGGCATACAATTGCTCCTTCTTGAGCAGTTCTAAGATTGTTCTGAGGTGTTCTTGGTGTTCTTCTTTGCTTTTCGAGTAGATCAAGATATCGTCAATGAATACAATCACAAACTTATCTAGATATGGTTTACATACTCTGTTCATGAGGTCCATGAACACAGCTGGTGCATTGGTTAATCCGAACGGCATTACTTGGAACTCATAATGACCATAACGAGTTCTAAAGGCTGTTTTCGGGATATCCTCTTCCCGTACTCCTAACTGATGGTAACCGGATCTTAAATCGATCTTGGAGTAATAATTGGAACCTTGTAACTGATCGAACAAATCGTCGATTCTAGGAAGTGGGTAACGATTCTTCACCGTTAACTTGTTCAATTCTCAATAGTCAATACACATTCTAAAAGATCCATCCTTCTTCTTTACAAACAAAACTGGTGCTCCCCAAGGCGAAAAACTCGGTCTAATGAATCCTTTATCTAATAGCTCTTGCAATTGGTTTGACAACTCTTGCATTTCTGAAGGTGCAAGTCGATAAGGTGCTCGCGCAACTGGCGCAGCTCCTGGTACTAAGTCGATCTGAAATTCGACTTGACGTTTAGGTGGAAGTCCTAGCAATTCGTCCGGAAAAACTTCTGGAAAATCCTTAACAATTGGTACTTCTTCAAGTCGTTTCTCATCCGACTTCTTTTCCGTAATATGAGCCAAAAATGCATAACAACCCTTCTTTATATATTTTTCGGTTTTGATGTATGATATGATACTGAGCCTAGTTCCACTTCATTCCCCACGAACAACCAAAGTTTCACCGTCATAAGGAAGATGAACAACCTTCTCATCACAAATGATTCTTGCACGATGTCGAGACAACCAATCCATACCGATAACAATGTCGAAACTACCAAGTTCTACGGGCATGAGGTCTATATTGAATGGATGACTTAGGAAATTAAGAGTGCAACCGTGGAAAACGGTGTTGGTGCTAACTAAAGAACCATTAGCTAGTTCGACGTGATAGGAAATGTCTAATGTAGTTGGTTCAATGTTGAGTAATGATGCAAATGTAATAGAAACAAAACTTCTATCGGCTCCTGAATCAAATAAAATGGTTGCATAACGATTATTGACGAGAAACGTACCCGTAACAACATTCGGATCCTCCCTGACATCTCCTCCTCCCATAACATAGGCTCTTCCAGTAGCCGTCCCTCCTTGGTTTCCCGAACCTTGATTCTTTCCTTTCGGACATTTATTCACGAAATGCCCAACTTCACCACATCCAAAACATGTCACCGGAGGTCTTTGATTACCCTCCATAGGCTGAGACCTGCATTCTTTTGCTTGATGACCAATCTTTCCACAATTGGTACATGGTTTTGGGCAGTTTCCTGGTTTATGATGGGTTTGACATTTGTTGCATTTGGGTAATGTGCCATGATAACCTTTTTCAATTGGACCTGCAGCATAGGCCTTTGCATTGTCTTGTTTCTTGGGTGGTGGTTGAGTAGCATTGCCACCCTGGTTATTGTTGTTATCCCACTTTCTCTTGTTGTTGTTGTTATTGTTGGAGTTGTTTCGGTTATTGTTGTAATTGTTGTTGTTGTTTCGGTAGTTGTTGGTGTTGTTGTTGTTGTAGTTACGGTTAGAGTTGGTGTTGGTGTTGCTATTGGTGTTGCTTGAAGACTTTCCCTTGCTTACTATCTGAACCATAAGTTTCTGAGACATCCTAATTGCCTCATCAAGTGTTTGCGGATCAAATGAAATCACATCACCACGGATGTTCTCGGGTAAACCACCGATGAAATTTTCTAACAACTTCTCATTGTCCGGAACCATAGACGGACACAATGCAGCTAACTCTTGATACCTTCGAATGTATGTTTCAATGTCGTTTCCCACAGTCACGAGCTCATAAAACTCGATTTCCATCTTTTTCACTTCCGTACGAGGACAAAACTTCTTGGTCAACAGTTTCTTGAATTCGTCCCATGAAAGTTTGTAGGCATTTTCAATACCTATAGGCTTAGCATATGTAGTCCACCATGACATAGCTTGATCAAGAAGTGTGCTAACAGCAAACTTTACCTTGGATTCCTCGGGACAATTGCATATACTAAATACCGATTCGGTATGCTCAAACCAACGAATCATAGCAATAGCTCCTTCGGTACCTTTGAATTTGATAGGATCACCAGTTTTGAAATCCTTGAACGTACACTTACGTCCAACAGTTGCATTGCTAGCTTGCTCGGATGTTTCAACTTGTGGTGTGGCTTCAGCAGCCCTAGCAGCAACATTTTCTCTTTCAATGACAATAGCTTCAGCTATGCTATCTTTCACAAGTTTCCTAATGGCGGCTTGTGACATGGCCGGAGTAGCCGGTGCAACTTTTTCCTTTCTTGGTGGCATATTTCTGATTAATAACAATGAAACACAACCATGAGAAAAATATACCAAAATTGATCATCATATGATGTATGTAAATCCACAACACACATAAATACCACCACAATATGAATGAGTACAACCACAACCTGTATAAGTACAACCACAATATGTATAAATACAACCACGACATGTATAAATACAATAATAATAAATAGGAGCAACCACGAAACATCATAAATATAATCACAACACATGAATATAATACATGAAAATTTCGGCCTACATGGACCGATATATATATATAGCACGACAATTCCAACATAGTAGAGTCATACTTGATACATTTGTTTGTACTACAACCAAAATAAAACAAGTTCTTGAAACTATGTCCCACACCCCGGGACTAGGAAATAGTAAAAGCTACATAATATGGTCTACATCTAAGCACCTCCAGGTGCTCCCGGTGGTCCAGCTCCACCCTTGAGATATGCAATCTCATGATCCATAGTAATGACAACCTCCTCAAGATGCTCGACTCTATGCTGAAGAGCCGCCTCTCGAGTCTCTGACCTAATCAAATGATCCCAAACCAACACAAACCACTCCCAAACCATAGATAACTGATGTCCCAACTGAAATACCCGCTCTTGGGTCTGTCCCTGTCGTGCCTCTAAACCATGGTATGACACATCAATCCCAACTCGTCCAATAACCAAACCCTCAATCTCCTCCTCAATAGTATCCAATCTACCATCCACTGAAACATCTACCTGTAATGCCAACCTATCCATCTGTCTCTGTAAATCAACAATCTGGGCATCTAAAGTCACTGTAGGAGACTCTCTCGCTGCAGCTGCTCGCGAGCTCTCACCCACATGAAACTGAGTAGGTGAAGGATCTGAAGTCTCGGTAGGTAAAGATGAAGGTGTGTGCCTTGCACGCTTTTCGGGCGGCGAAGGCTGAGTAGGTGTAGGTGCAGCAGCAGAGGTAACTGAATGTGATGGTGAGATAGGAGTAGTAGGTATCACAGGAGTAGGTGTAGTAATACGCACACTCTTTCGAGCATGACGGAATCGTCTATGACGACGAGAAGGAGTAGTCTGTCCTAACTGGACAGGAGCAGCATGAGATGGTGATAATGTGGGTGCACGCAACACGGAGGCTGGTGCAACCGGAGAAACATGAGGAGTAGGAGCTACCTCAGCCTCAGAGAAGGCCTCGGTATCCTGTGTGACTGCCACTAACTGTGACTGGAATACTGGAACAACAGGTACTGGAGTAGACACTGGGTGTAATGGTGAAGGAACAGCTGTAGATGACATCGCATCTGGCATATCCGTGTCAGATGAAAGAACAATAGGACGGGACTCAGTAGACATACTCTGTAACAAACAAAGTAAAATGAAATGAATAACCCATTTAATGAAAACTCAAAAATATAATTATGCACTTATAATGTAATGATGAGATGTTACTACGGGATAGTTATAGTCTAGGATATAAGGACAACCTAGTTCGCTATAACCTTGGCTCTGATACCAATCTGTCACACCCTGAATTTACCTGTAATATGGCAGCGGAATTGAATTCCCGGGTGTAACGATCATGGCATCTCATACAAGGTTACATTGAACGACCTAAAGTGTCGTTTTGTAAATACAACGTTTGATCATTTTATTTAAAACATAAAGGTTTACAACAAAGGTCCCAAATAGTCTTACACATTTATTGAAAATAAAACAACAAGATCAAACGATAGATAAGTGCATTGACATAAAAACAGTGAGACGCGTCAATCCTTGACTCCATGTTTGTCCAATGCAAGTCACATGATGTTACACTAGTTACCTGAAAATACATTGCTAAAACGTCAACAATATGTTGGTGAGAAATCATAGGTTTATAAAATGGAAGTTATACGGAAACCATAAGTATATATGTATGACTACCCGTCACATGTTAATGAAAAATAATACAATAGCACTTAAGCTCATGACCCCGAAGCTTGACTGTATGGAATGCCCCTAAAGAGTGTTTTGCCAGACACTCTAATATGAATAAAAATGAAATGCATCCGCTTGACTGTCGGTAACCCCAACACGGATGGAGGCGTCACCCTCAATAGATCTATCCACTCACTCTCGCTTAAATACAATTAACGGTTCATGATAATAGGGGAACTTTCATAGGCAAGGTGGTAACTTAAGCATTGTATATGGTTTGGTATACTTAGTTCCGTATGGAAAAATGGTGCAATGTATTCTCCCCCGTGGGATTTGAAAACAATAAAAGAATGCATACGGGGCTATGAAAACTCACCTTAAGGTACGGTATGAACGGAAAGGTATGAGCTGTGGTAATAAGGTGCAATCTCCTAATCGCAACCTATAATGAATGCAAGTAATCTAGTTTAGATTATGAATTCGGTTTATGTATGCACTTGCACTAATATCTATACCACTCGTTTTTGTACTCAAAATATATATTGTTGGCGAAAATATAGATTACATCTTCGTATAAGGTCATGGTGATTATTACATGTTTATATGGTTTAACAATGTTATATAATAGTTATATAGTGAAATATAGTGAAATATAGGTTTTTGACGTAAAATATAACACTTAGAAATTTTGGAAGTACGGTCAAAAATGGCTTCGGAAAATTAGTTGTAAAACAGTGAATATTGAGAGTTAGGAAGTAAAATTAGTATTTCTGGAAAGCTTAGCACCAAGCCTCAAAATGTTCAGAAGTGAAGTTTTGCTCAAAGTGTCTAGATTTTATGCTAAATGGTCGAGAAGTTTGGTATTTTAGACTAAAGCTGTCATTTCTGGGCAGTTTTTATAAATATTTGGATGACTGTAGATTACTCATCTTAAGTCCAAATAACGAACGGCTTTTTGATTTGAAAACTAGGCAAGGTGCTCTAACTTTTGTTCCTTGTGGTCCAAAACTCTAAAACTGAGTCAATTGACGGGAAAATAGCTCTCAACATAGGTGTTTATAAGTATACTTAGAATATTTTCTGGATAAGTGCTGGTAACTTATATATGAAAATAATAACTTTCGAAAAATCATAACTAATTCGTTATAAGGCCGATTTTCAAGTTCTTTATATCCCCGGAAAGGTAAAAAGATATACTAACATAATTTCAGTAGTTTGGCAAGTTTTGAAAAGGTCTAAGGCTCGTTTTTGACCAAAACATTTCGTACATCAGCAAACATTTTCCGGAAATTTGCGTAAGTTTAGTAGTAACTTGTTTTTAACACAACTTCTTCGTTATAGGTCCGTTTTTAGTGGTTCAAAAGGCCATAGTTTCATCTAAGGATGTATTTTCTATATCTTAGGTCCAAAATATACCAAGACTCACTGAATTTTTCTAACTTTAAAAATATGGACAGAATGTTTATATAGAGTTCCAAAAATGATATAACTTGGTTTGTACATGTCCAAATTCACTACTATCAACAACAACTCATCCCTTAATCTACCATACACCTTCTTAGGGTGTCATGGGTTCCCTAATATCACCACTTCAACCACTTCACCAATATTTCATAAGAACTCCATTTTTCACATAAAATGATAGAAAATTAGGTTTTTGTGGTATAGACTTCATAGGCAAGTTCAAAAATGAAATTTCTACATAAACCTAACAAGGATTTCATGGTGAAATTTATAGAAAAATTAGTGGTTCACTTACTTGGAAGCCTTAACTCTTTTAAAATGTAAAAACCTAACAATCCATAGGTTTATATCTCAAAACCTTGTAATGGATGTATCTACTACTTGAATATAACTTGAAACTTGAAAGATTTTTGGTCCTCTTGGTCTTGTAGGTTGGAACGAGCACAAGGAGAGGAAAACAAGAGATATAAATTTTTTTGATCTATGAATTTGCATGTAGAGATTTACTATGAAATATTAGATATAGTGGGAAAAGAGTTGGGTAAATATTAGAGACACAAGTGTCCCTTGTGACACCAAAACCGGCCACCTCATGAAGAGGTGGGTGGTTTGTCATTTTTGTCCCACAATTTAATTTACGGGGTACCGTTTAGTGCATCGTTTGGTATTTTTAGCGTTATCGTGTACCGGGTTAACTAAACGTAAAATATATCGGGACTATACGGGATATAATAAAGTCGTAAAAATTATAAAAATATAATTTTCATACACATTGGGTATTTTGATAGGTATTGCTTTATTAATATACTTTTATTTGGTATATAGGTTCAAGTAAATGTTTATTATTTGGTTAACCACCAAAAATAAATAAAGTATAGTTTTATAACCTAAATGGAAAAATAACTAATATAAAAATATATTAGTGCACTAGTGGAATTTGTTTGGTACATTAGGTTAAAAACTAATAACTTGTCTTATTATTTATATACAAATAAATAAATAAGGGTAACTTGAAAATATATATCTACGAGTGGAATAGAATGCAAATGATGTCGTGATGCAATGTAGACTAACCCTAGTCTAGGAAATGTACGATGGTTGAAAATGTGACTTAACCTACCCGGTCTCGTCAAATGGATACCCGTAAACCCTGTTTACGTGAAATGTTGAATTGAAATTCAATGAATAGGAAATGTCGGGAATAATGAATTGACCTGAAAATTTGAGAATTATGACAGTCGCCCATCCAAGGAGGAATTCAGTCCCTGAATTCAGCGGTTGTTGGTCTTGGAAGTTGACTCGGTGAAAAGATGCGGATATTTGAGTCGCATTTGGTCTTCTCGTTCCCAAGTAAATTCGGGACCTCTTCGAGAATTCCAGCGAACTTTCACGATAGGAATTCGACTCTGCTTCAATTGTTTGACCTCACGGTCCATGATTTCTGCGGGTTCTTCCACAAAATTAAGCTTATCATCTAGCTCGATCTCTTCTAGTGGAATGACGGACGTTTCATCAGAAAGACATTTCTTGAGATTAGAGACATGAAACGTGTTATGAATATTGCTGAGTTCCGACGGTAGTTCAAGCTTGTAAGCTAACGGACCGACTCTTTCTAGAATCTTAAATGGCCCAATGTATCTCGGGTTCAACTTCCCGCGTTTCCCAAAACGTATCACGCCTTTCCAAGGCGAGACTTTCAACATGACTTTTTCCCCAACTTGAAATTCTAATGGTTTGCGTCGAATATCTGCATAACTTTTCTGTCGACTTCTAGCCGTTTCGAGTCTCTCTCGAATCTTAATTATCTTTTCAGTTGTATCCCGTACCAACTCCGGTCCGGTACATTGTGAATCACCAACTTCGGCCCAACAAACTGGTGAGCGGCATTTACGACCATAGAGTGCCTCAAATGGTGCGGCTTTTATACTGGAATGGTAGCTGTTGTTATAGGAAAATTCGATTAATGGCAAATGATTAGCCCAACCATTTCCAAAATCGATCACACATGCCCTCAGCATGTCTTCAAGTGTTTGAATGGTCCTTTCACTTTGACCATCGGTCTGAGGATGATAGGCAGTGCTCATGTCTAACTTAGATCCAAATGAATCTTGCAATGATCGCCAAAAGTTTGATGTAAAACGACTATCTCTGTCGGAAATGATGGAAACTGGTGCGCCGTGCCTCGAGACTATTTCCTTGATATAAAGTCTAGTGAGTTGTTCCATAGAGTAAGTCTCTCTAATTGGTATAAAGTGGGCTGATTTGGTGAGGCGATCTACAATCACCCAAATAGCATCGTAACCACCTGATGTCTTGGGTAATTTAGTGATAAAATCCATTGCAATGCATTCCCATTTCCATTGTGGAATTTCCGGTTGTTGAAGTAACCCTGATGGTTTTTGGTACTCGGCTTTAACTTTAGCACAAGTAAGGCATTTGCTAACATACCTAGCTATTTCGGCTTTCATATCTGGCCACCAATAAAGTCTCTTGAGATCTTGATACATCTTATCAGATCCTGGATGAATTGAGTACTTCGACTTGTGTGATTCATGCATAATTAATTCTCGTATTCCACCGTATAGAGGTATCCAACTTCTGTCCTTGAAACATAATACTCCGTCCGATCTCTTCACAAAACCATTCTTATTCTCCGGCATACCATAGATTTTCTCACTTGGTCGGTTTTCTTCCTTGAGTGCCTCAATCTGAGCCTCAAGAATTTTTGATGGTAACGGAGAAATAATTGTCATTCCCAATGACCTAACCCTTAGTGGTTTGATTCGTTCTTTCCGACTGAGTGCATCAGCCACAACATTGGCTTTCCCCGGATGATATCGAATTTCACAGTCGTAATCACTAAGCAATTCTAGCCAGCGACGTTGCCTCATATTGAGTTCCTTTTGATCAAGTATATACTGTAAACTCTTGTGGTCTGTGAATACTACGCACTTTGTACCATAAAGATAATGCCTCCAAATCTTGAGTGCAAAAACCACAGCACCCAACTCTAAATCATGTGTAGTGTAATTCTTCTCGTGTTTCTTGAGCTGTCGAGATGCATAAGCTATCACTTTCTCATTTTGCATTAACACAGCTCCAAGTCCTTTATGTGATGCATCGCAATATACCACGAAGTTCTCAATACCTTCGGGTAGTGCCAAAATTGGCGCACTGCAAAGCTTTTGTTTCAACAACTGAAAAGCGGACTCTTGTTTCTCTTCCCATTCGTATTTCTGGTTCTTTTGTGTCAACTTGGTTAGCGGCTTCGCTATTTTAGAAAACCCTTCGATGAACCTTCTATAATAACCGGCAAGTCCTAAGAATTGGCGAATTTCTGTAGGAGTCTTAGGCGTAGCCCAACCTTTTACTGCCTCAATCTTTGCTGGATCCACTTGTAGTCCTTGGCTATCAATGACATGGCCAAGAAATTGTACTCTTCGTATCCAAAAATCACACTTCGAAAATTTGGCATACAATTGCTCCTTCTTGAGCAGTTCTAAGATCGTTTTGAGGTGTTCTTGGTGTTCTTCTTTGCTTTTCGAGTAGATCAAGATATCGTCAATGAATACAATCACAAACTTATCTAGATATGGTTTACATACTCTGTTCATGAGGTCCATGAACACAGCTGGTGCATTGGTTAATCCGAACGGCATTACTTGGAACTCATAATGACCATAACGAGTTCTAAAGGCTGTTTTCGGGATATCCTCTTCCCGTACTCCTAACTGATGGTAACCGGATCGTAAATCGATCTTGGAGTAATAATTGGAACCTTGTAACTGATCGAACAAATCGTCGATTCTAGGAAGTGGGTAACGATTCTTCACCGTTAACTTGTTTAATTCACGATAGTCGATACACATTCTAAAAGATCCATCTTTCTTCTTTACAAACAAAACTGGTGCTCCCCAAGGCGAAGAACTCGGTCTAATGAATCCTTTATCCAATAGCTCTTGCAATTGGTTTGACAACTCTTGCATTTCTGAAGGTGCAAGTCGATAAGGTGCTCGCGCAACTGGCGCAGCTCCTGGTACTAAGTCGATCTGAAATTCGACTTGACGTTTAGGTGGAAGTCCTGGCAATTCGTCCGGAAAAACTTCTGGAAAATCCTTAACAATTGGTACATCTTCAAGTCGTTTCTCATCCGACTTCTTTTCCGTAATATGAGCCAAAAATGCATAACAACCCTTCTTTATATATTTTCCGGTCTTGATGTATGATATGATACTGAGCCTAGTTCCACTTCGTTCCCCACGAACAACCAAAGTTTCACCGTCATAAGGAAGATGAACAACCTTCTCATCACAAATGATTCTTGCACGATGTCGAGACAACCAATCCATACCGATAACAATGTCGAAACTACCAAGTTCTACGGGCATGAGGTCTATATTGAATGGATGATTTAGGAAATTGAGAGTGCAACCGCGGATAACGGTGTTGGTGCTAACTAAAGACCCATTAGCTAGTTCGACGTGATAGGAAATGTCTAATGTAGTTGGTTCAATGTTGAGTAATGATGCAAATGTAATAGAAACAAAACTTCTATCGGCTCCTGAATCAAATAAAATGGTTGCATAACGATTATTGACGAGAAACGTACCCGTAACAACATTCGGATCCTCCCTGACATCACCACCTCCCATAACATAGGCCCTTCCAGTAGCCGTCCCTCCTTGGTTTCCCGAACCTTGATTCTTTCCTTTCGGACATTTATTCACGAAATGCCCAACTTCACCACATCCAAAACATGTCACTGGAGGTCTTTGATTACCCTCCATAGGCTGAGACCTGCATTCTCTTGCTTGATGACCAATCTTTCCACAATTGGTACACGGTTTTGGGCAGTTTCCTGGTTTATGATGGGTTTGACATTTGTTGCATTTGGGTAAAGTACCATGATAACCTTTTTCAATTGGACCTGCAGCATAGGCTTTTGCATTGTCTTGTTTCTTGGGTGGTGGTTGAGTAGCATTGCCACCCTGGTTATTGTTGTTATCCCACTTTCTTTTGTTGTTGTTGTTATTATTGGAGTTGTTTCGGTTATTGTTGTAGTAGTTGTTGTTGTTGTTTCGGTTGTTATTGGTGTTGTTATT
>LBNU01011485.1:166411-180682 GCA_014162995.1 Artemisia annua | reverse complement strand
ACACAATACTAACATAAGGGTCGCCAAAACATTGTTTCAAACATAAGTACAACACAAAATAACCCAAGTTTGTACCTCTACATCCCCAAATCACTCATCATCACCAGAACCATCCTCAGAACCATCCTCATCGTCTCTAACACTCCCGCTCCCTCCAGCTGAGCCACTACCTCCAGCGCCAGACCTACTGCCCGAGCCATCAACGTGCTGAGATGCCACCTGACTAAGATACTCGTGCCATCGCGGGTTGGACGACATAAAACCTGTCAACGTATCGAGCGTCTCCTTCATGGACTTACGTTCTTGTTCATCTTTCCGCATCTTCTTCTCGGCCTCAGCAAGCTTTTTCGTCAAGTCGGCTATTTCTGAAAACGAAATAATCAAAATTCAAAAACAGCTATTGCAATACTTAATTTGAGTCATGATCGAGTAATCTATAATTACTATATTATCACACTGTACATACCTGGAGGTGGAGGCGGGGTGTATGGTAACTCTGGCCTGCTCTCCTCGGCTAGCACCCTACCCCGTCCGGCTATGTGGCCCCGCTGCTTGCCCTTAAGAACCATAGCAAGTATCTGCTCCTCCGTGTATGCCACCCCTTCAGGCGTATTCGCTCCCAAATCTCTCAGCTGAACCATCTCCTCCTATTTAGTTGAAAAAAATTGAGAAAATTAATATATATGTCGGGTTAATTACAAGATTATGTTTCAATGAATCATTAAAGTGCGTGTTTGGGGAAATAAATAAATAAATAATAAATTAAAAAACGATACTTACATACTGAACCCGAGCCTCATCCTGCAACCAATTCCCATCCTTGTCGCAGTGTGTGTCTTGATAGCTCTGGATGAGTGACGGGTACTCCTTGTCCTTGCTGGTCTGAAACTGTATATACACATGCATATAAGATGAAACAAATTAAAAATGACAAATCAATCACTATATATATTTTAATTAAACTTAAATACTTTTATAATATTAAAATCAATTACTTTTATATAATTAAAAATTTTAATTAATATATAATTAAAATTAAATAATTTTAATTAACAGATAATCCCGTCGACATGTCGACGGGAAAAAGCACGCGGGAAAAATCCCGCCATGTATATTGGCCACTAATTTAGCATATTTTATATTTACTTTGTAATCCCGTCGATATGTCGACGGGACCGTTAAACCAAACACGTAATTAACGCTAATCAAAAGTTAATTACGTAATAATTCGTTTTTAATATTATCCCGTCGACATGTCGACGGGATTATAAAGGCGGGATAATTTCGCGCCCAAGTTTTGGCAATTATTGAGGCTGAATATTTTGACCATTATATTCCCGCCGATATGTCGACGGGAGCGTGTGCAATCAAGAAATTCAACGCAGCCTGGCTCGGTCAAGCATGTTTTTTGTCGTTTTGTGCATTATGTCGTCGACATTGTGTCGACGGGATAGTTTTCGTCGCCTGTTCTCCTATTTCTTGTAGTGATATTTGGTACTATAAAAAAGACTAAGAAATTTATAGAGTTGACTTTTTCATTAAACAAAGTGAGTGAAGCACTACTACAAAATAGTAATATACTCACATTTATTAGAGCATGTAGCTATACTTTAAAATGTGAAGAATCAAAAAATTCACACTAGTATATGTGTGAATCAATTGATGTAGCAAATATTTTCACACTTTGATAATTCTTCACACTTTTAAGTTTGATGATTTGGTTTTAAATTAATTCTTCACACTTTTAAGTGTGATGATTTTGAAATAATTATTCACACTCTTAAATGTGAATATCTTTAGAAAAAAAAATCTCACACTTTATAAAGTGTGAAGAAAAAAGTGTATATAAATGACAAATTTGTTGTAGTGAAGGGAATATGAGTCTTATAAAAATAGGATAAATTAATGCACGTAGGTACTAGAAAATTGAACATGTAATACTTAGTAAGTACTAGTAAAAAAAGGTAAATTACACCGCTGGTTCCTTTGTTATGTGTAGATTTCACGTTTAGTCCCTACTATGGAGAAACTACTGCAAACCTCTCAAACGTTTGATTTTTTTAACGTTGTTGGCTAAAAACCTAACGCTCGTTATTTTTTCTCATTAACTTCATCATGTGACTTGCACGTGAGGCCATTTGAGCCGTTTTTTTATTTTACTTTTTGTCCTTTCTCCGTCTTATCTTCAATTCCATTTTTTTTAAGTCATTATACTCCCATTTACTTTAAAAAAGATAACTTGACTTCATAAAAATTTATCTAACACCAAAAGGCTTGTGTTCCAATGATATCTCATGTTGTGTGAGAAGCACCCCAAATAAATAGTTGGGGGTAAAAATAAATAAATAAATAAATAAAAAATAAAAAAATAAAAAATCCCAACTCATTTCTTTTATATCTATTAACATTTTCAGCTTCACATAATTTCCACCTCAACTCCATGTGGGAAAACTAGTGAAAAAGTATGAAACCCCATGCCTGCATAGTACATGTAAAATATAAAAATCATTTGATCGGCTTTGTTACGATTTATGACTTTTTTTTTTCTAACAAATTTCTTAGCCAAGCTGTGATTTATGTTCATCTTGTAAAGTTTCTGCAAGGTCTGATCTTCCAGGATCGTATTGATGTTCCAAAGATAGTATATATTCTGAATACAAATACATGAAGCAAAGAAGATTTGGTGAACCCTTTATATTGATATATATAACACGTACGGGTTACCTCTGATTACAGACTTCTACACCTATATATACATAATGAACCGCTGCTTCATAAACAGTTACAACGATTCAATAAAAGTAATTGACACAACCGTTCCTAAACGTTAAAAACCCCTAACAAACCTAAACAACCGTTTAGTATCTATGCGGCTTTTGTTGGCCTGCTGGCCCAAACCAGAAAAACTATTCTACAGGGGCCTTTTTTTTTTTTTTTTTTTTTTTTTTTTACAACTTGTTTTCTTGGCCATACTGACATTAATTACATCCAACAGTTCTCCTAATGTCGATGAATGCCAAAGGTCTTTAATTCTACTTTCTTTCATCTTCTTGCTTAACGTCTTAAGCCATTTGTATTCTCCATTTCCTTGTTGGTTATCTTCAAAAGTTATAATTAACTTTTCTTCCATCATCGAATTTCTATTTTGCCTATCATCCCTTCCGGCCTTGCCTTGGTTCCAAATATGCCTTCCACTTTGACATCTCTTGCAATCCTCTCTCTTTTCCTTGGAGTTCCATTTAGTGTTTCCCCTACTTCAGCATCCATTTGTGCATCAACCTGTGGTACTTTAATGTCTGCAACACCTTTGCCATTTCCTGCCACATCATCTAGTTTTCCTTGCACTCTCCGTGCTCCCTCGTAGTATATTATCTACACCATCCCTATGTACTCCTTGACTGCCTCGCATATTCCTCCCGAAACCCCATCGCATAGGCTTCCTTTATTCTTCATAATAACTTGGGTATGATCGCGTCCATTCTTTATTTATCTTCCACGCAACCAACTTCTTCTATCTTTCTCTTTAATCCAACCATCGGCTCTGATGCCATGTAAAGTTTCTGCAAGGTCTGATCTTCCAGGATCGTATTGATGTTCCAAAGATAGTATATATTCAGAATACAAATACATGAAACAAAGAAGATTTGGTGAACCCTTTATATTGATATATATAAAACGTACGGGTTACCTCTGATTACAGACTTCTACACCTATATATACATAATGAACCGCTGCTTCATAAACAGTTACAACGATTCAATAAAAGTAATTGACACAACCGTTCCTAAACGTTATAACCCTAACAAACCTAAACACCCGTTTATATCTATTGGGTTTGTTGGCCTACTGGCCCAAACCAGAAAAACTATCTACATGCCTTTTTTTTTTTTTTTACCATCTTGTTTTCTTTGGCATACTAGACATTAATACATCCAACACATCTGTCATATTACCACTAACCATCATCCAACATCATTAAAACCATTACGAAACCCATACATATAAAAATCATTGTATCACTAGATTTGGAATCTAAAATGTAACATGAACTTTGGATCCAACGGCGTATAATGCGATGGGTTCGTATTTTGTGGTAAGAGTGTAGGTCGTATGGTGGGGGGTTTGGACTGAAATGATGGTAGTGTTGATTTTCGAATATGGTAGCGATAGTTTTGACCAGAAGTTGTAATGGTGGTGGTGGTGGGCAGAGGCGTAGCTACATGGAGGCCTTGGTGGGCGATGGCCCACCCAATAAAAATTGCAATAGTGTATGTGAGTTTGCTCATTAAATGTAAAAATTAGCCACTAGTGAGATTTAGCTTTTAAGTATACCGAAAGACACAAATTAACGACTATTATTGTTTTGTGCTACATCTCGGCCTACCCATAAGTAAAATCCTGGCTACGCCGCTGGTGGTGGGCAAGGCCAACAACAATGGTGGTTGTGCTGTAGAAGTAGTAGTAATGGCTACTTAATTTGCTTCTTACAAAATCAAAATACCACATATAGAAGTACATAATAACATAAATTGGCCGGTGATTGATAAGTTTTATATTTTTACTTACAAATATAGCAAACATGTAAAACCTCCTTAAACCCTTTGATCTGATCAACTTTGGGTTGGATTTTGAATTCTCAAACTACAACATTACCTACAATATATGGCTTTTCATGTCAAGCTTTCAAATATGCATGCCATTGATATATTAATCTGCAAACTAACGGATGCTTGAGTTCATAAAGAAATTAGCACTTTGATTCATTTAAGGAAGAAAGAAGAGGTGTGTTTGGGTTAGATGATCCATTTTCCTCTGAAGCGACCAAATCCACGGGTAATTTGTTCTTCTCTATCACTTGCCCCCACATCACAGTATAAAATCCAGCAGCAACTATTGTGGCTCCAATGGCACTGAATATAGAAATTCAATATTCAATAACAAGCCATAAATTGACATGAACAATGAATTATATTATATTTTGAGTTAGAATCATCCATTTTACAAAAGCAGAGTCATTGCAAGAAAAATATTTTTGCAATTAATATCAACAAACCTGTCTAGTCTTAGTCAGCTGATTGAATGTAACAGTATTTTTATTCCTTAATTCTTTATAGCAGGGTACCCGCGCGATGCGGCGGCGGGTACCCTGTGACTAAATTTTTCGGCGAACAAATATTATTTTGTTTTAGGCTGCTGGATTCAGATTTATGTTTTGCAAGCTTAATTACATTGTACATTGTGGTTAAATAGCTGTATATTTTGATGAATGGGTGAATTAAATTGTGTATTAATTGTACTAGCAGGGTACCCGCGCGTTGCAGCGGCGGGTACCAGTAGCTAATTTTTTTGACGTGCGATATTTTTTGATTATAGATATCTCGTGACAATAACGTAAATGATAGTAACAGCTATTTCATATAATTTAGCATGAAATACAAAAATAATAATAATAATAATAATAATAATAATAATAATAATAATAATAATAATAATAATAANCGTATAATGCGATGGGTTCGTATTTTGTGGTAAGAGTGTAGGTCGTATGGTGGGGGGTCTGGACTGAAATGATGGTAGTGTTGATTTTCGAATATGGTAGCGATAGTTTTGACCAGAAGTTGTAATGGTGGTGGTGGTGGGCAGAGGCGTAGCTACATGGAGGCCTTGGTGGGCGATGGCCCACCCAATAAAAATTGCAATAGTGTATGTGAGTTTGCTCATTAAATGTAAAAATTAACCACTAGTGAGATTTAGCTTTTAAGTATACCGAAAGACACAAATTAACGACTATTATTGTTTTGTGCTACATCTCGGCCTACCCATAAGTAAAATCCTGGCTACGCCGCTGGTGGTGGGCAAGGCCAACAACAATGGTGGTTGTGCTGTAGAAGTAGTAGTAATGGCTACTTAATTTGCTTCTTACAAAATCAAAATACCACATATAGAAGTACATAATAACATAAATTGGCCGGTGATTGATAAGTTTTATATTTTTACTTACAAATATAGCAAACATGTAAAACCTCCTTAAACCCTTTGATCTGATCAACTTTGGGTTGGATTTTGAATTCTCAAACTACAACATTACCTACAATATATGGCTTTTCATGTCAAGCTTTCAAATATGCATGCCATTGATATATTAATCTGCAAACTAACGGATGCTTGAGTTCATAAAGAAATTAGCACTTTGATTCATTTAAGGAAGAAAGAAGAGGTGTGTTTGGGTTAGATGATCCATTTTCCTCTGAAGCGACCAAATCCACGGGTAATTTGTTCTTCTCTATCACTTGCCCCCACATCACAGTATAAAATCCAGCAGCAACTATTGTGGCTCCAATGGCACTGAATATAGAAATTCAATATTCAATAACAAACCATAAATTGACATGAACAATGAATTATATTATATTTTGAGTTAGAATCATCCATTTTACAAAAGCAGAGTCATTGCAAGAAAAATATTTTTGCAATTAATATCAACAAACCTGTCTAGTCTTAGTCAGCTGATTGAATGTAACAGTATTTTTATTCCTTAATTCTTTATAATCACCTAAAAATTCACGTCTTGATAGATTCTGATTTTGTGACAAAAAGATAAACATTTACCTTCCTAAATGAAGTGAATCTCCAAGAAATGTGACACCCAAGATGACAGCGAAAACTATCTGGACGGGCGCAAACATGGCCACAAAAACAGGACCTTTCTTCTCCAAGCACCAAGTTAAAGCAGTATTACGAATAGCTGAATATACCGCCTTCAAATAGAAAAATTCAATCTATCAATTCCAAATCTAATAGCCCAACTTGAAAACGTAATTTAGGTTACTTGACTTACTCCATAAAGAATAGCAGTCATCCCAATTCCGGATTGAACCACCCAAGCGCTTGGATTAGGCTCTAGAAAAGGTGATAGTGCCATACATTGTAACATGCCAAACAGGCAGCAGAAAAAGACAATGGTCTGTTGATCCAGGTACTCCCTAGCTGTTGCTGTCTGGACACATAAATCAATTAATCAAGTAATTAATTTCCAAATATTAGTCCATGGTTTCGTGTAATATGGAGCCAATGATACTCTTACTTGTAAAACGTTCCATAGGGAAACAATGAGTTTAGCAATGAGAATAACAAAACCTCCAAACACCCAAGCTGATGGTTGTGACAAACGAAGATAATTAGATGAATCAGGAGACAGGATCGTCTGAAAAATAATGGGGCCTTGATAGAACGTGAAGACCATTGCTCCTGATACTGCTATTAAGGTACCCAATAACTTCGCTCGACTGCTTGAACTTCTTATTTTTATTTTCTCCATCCTAATACACATATAAGCGATGACATCCTAATTTTAGCATAAAAAATAATTATTAAATACTTTTAACCCGCCTTTTAACTCGCGCTATGATTTAGAAGAAAGTCATTTTGAAGGAACAAGGACAAAGCTGTGATTTCCTGTCCTAAAACACAACCTGAAAATGACTGCAATCAAGAACGTGTTGGCGGGATCTAAGTTTGAGAGTGCACTAGCCATGGTTGGAGAACTGTAGGAAAGACCCAAGAACCCAACTACCTGGGGAAGACATATCCTGCATGCAAACAACATGCATATGCATATAAAGTATAGTGAAACTTAAAAAGTTTTTAAAGTCAACTTTCACTATGATATGAAAAGTAGATGGTGAGTGAGCTTAGGACCTCCAACGTTTCTGTACAAAGTAAAAGTATTACGACTGGTATTTTCTTAAGGGCTTAAAAAAGAGAAGAAAGATGGATTTTGTTTACAGACCTGAAGATATGGATGATGTAAAAAGGAAGAAGAATTAATGTTCCAAGAATGGCATGATAAACAATATAGACGATACTGCTGATACCGTCATTCATAGCTGCTTTTACTATTGTCAGTACGCTCATATCAATACATGTTAGCATCATCATGGCAACAAAGGGAAGCACATCATTTGTCCATGACAATGTATCCCTTCTTGAAACTGGCATATCTTTTCTTTGGTCACAATGAGGACACAAAGAGCAGGTAACAATGAAACAATTCTGTCAAATACTTCACTATCTTGATAAAAGCATGCATCAAAAGGGTTGGTGGGATTCCAATCTGAAAAAAGAATACATATTGTTTTGACAATATTTCAAAGTCTTCTAACTAATACTAAATTATAAGCATTGTTCTAATATCAATATTACTATATTAGTCACTACTCACGACACAATAAACGACAGTCAAGTTGTTATATTTAATGGCTGAAAGCATAGATAAATGGATTTTAAATTGCTCTTCGCCAAAAAATCCCCAGTCACTTACATTTTATTTTAAAAAATTAAACATATGTGTATAGTAATACAAACAACTTAACCCTTAATTTATAGAATAATTAATGGATAACTGAAAAACATAAAGTAGTCGAAATACCAAAATTTGAAATGAGATTATTAGAGAAACTATGCATAAATTCTGCTTTTAGAGTCATGGACGGAACCAGGACCAAATATGACCGAGTGCACAAATTTTTTGGAACCATAATATAGAAACACATTTTGATGGACCGGGTGCATTTAAGATGCATTTTGAAAAAATTGATGTTTTTTTCAAAAATTAACACTACATCGAAAAAATCCATAGAGGTCCCGGGCACCGGCGGGACCCCTGGTTCCGTCCTTGTTTAGAGTTCAGTCTCTCCCAAAGAGATTGAAATATGACCATTAGTAGCACTTTGCAAATCTGGAATCTCACATAGCATGACAACAGAAATAAAGGAGGCCAGAATGATGGCATAAGCTCAAGCTCAAAACCAACAGCTCATCAAGTCAACAACATGACTCAACAGTCAAAGTGTTGCAGACCAACAAAGCTTAAACTACATCAAATGGCTCAAGTGAAGTGTGGAATCATGTAACAAAACTATGTACATATATAGTGTAGTATTGGTTAACTTGTATTGTTAGTAGTTGTACTGTACAAATGTATATAGCATAGTTTGACTTTCTGTAGTTTGACTTCCATTCTATAAATGGAAGCATTGTACCTTCATTTCACTTAATGAGAAATAACAGATTTACCTACCTTATGGCTTGTTCTTTCATTCACTCTCAAACTCTAATATGGTATCAGAGCAAATGATCATGCTCCACCATCACTCACCATCAAATTCCGCCATAACAAACTAATTCCGGTCATCTGTAACAAACTCCGACCACTGTAACAAACTAAAACCACCGTAACAACCACCATTATTCACTGTTTCATCACCAAATTCAACCAAATCACCACCATTCTTCTCCAAACAACATCAAGAACACGAATATCCTAATCAATCAGATCAATTCATCATCAATCTTCAAAATCACTCAAAATTTTTGAAAATCAAAAATGGCGCCAACCACCACAACATCCACCACACCTCCAACCACCACAAATATCGACAATGAGATCACCTCCAATCATCCTCTCTTCTTACACCAAACAGATCACCCTGGACTCATCCTTATTTCCAAGAAACTCACTGGCTCAGATAATTACAGTTCATGGCGAAGATCTATCATGATTGCACTCAATGCCAAGAACAAGATGAAGCTCATCACTAGGGAGTATCCAGAACCCTTAATGGAGTCTGATCTCAGGCCAATTTGGGAAAGAAACAATGATATGCTCATTTCTTGGATCTTGAACACTGTGAGTGAACAGATAAGCAACAACTTGAATTTCATCAACTCTGTGTCAAAATTGTGGAATGAATTGCAAGAACACTATGCTCAAATTGATGGTCACAGGATCTTTCAGTTAACAAATGATATGGTTCAATTGAAACAAGGCAATAGCAGTATTGAGATGTATTATCACAAACTAAAAGGATTTTGGGATGAATATGATGCATTGGAAGCCCCATACATGTGTATTTGCAGTTGTATTGTGAAAATGGGAGGATTAATGGTGAAAGGGATCAAAGAAAACGGTTGATTCAGTTTCTAATGGGGCTAGATGAAGATTATTCAAATGTTAGGGGACAAATCCTCTTGATGCAACCACTGCCATCTGCTGCAAAAGCATACACCATGGTGAGACAAAAGAAGAAACAGAGAGAAGGTTCTACCACAAAACCCCTGCATTCTACCATCCTGAACTCTTACACCAACAATTCAAGACCATCAAACAGTTCTTCACAAAGGTACAATACCTACACTGCTCCAAGACAGTCTAACCCAAACACTAATGGTGAAAGAAGAACAAATTTTAACCCAAACACTGGCACCAACCCAAGTCCCAACAATCACACAGAAAGAAGAAGCAGTTTCAAGAAAGGTGTTTATTGTGGCAATTGTGGTAAGGAAGGACATGTACAAGAGGAATGTTACAAAATAGTGGGATATCCAATAGGTCACCCTTTACATGGCAAGTATCAGGCACCAAAGTTTACAAATCATAGGCCAAATAGAACTGTGAACATGGTGGTGGGACAGGAAGAAACTAAACCCCAAGCTAGCACTTCTGGCACTCAGGAAGCACCACAAAGTACCACAAGCAATCATGTCTCTGCCAGAATGGACCAGCTGCAGAATCAACTCAACCAGGTTCTGCTTATGCTTCAGAACAATCAAGGCAATCTCTTTCAAGGTATCTTTTCTTCCAAAAGTCTTAAAATTCCAAAATTCATTGCTACTTTCATCACTGATCTTAAAGATGCTTGGATAATTGACTCTGGTGCAACTGATCACCTCTCAATCACTCTCACCTTGTCCTTGTATCACTACCCAATGGTCAAACCATTAAAGTCACAACCTATGGTTCAGTTACCCTTAATGCTAACATTACACTTCATAATGTGTTTTATATCCCATCATTCACATATAACATCATTTCTGTGAGCAAGCTACTGCATGGCACATCCATTTCACTCACCCTTACAGCTTCATATTGTGTATTTCAGGACCAGAACAAGAGGATTGCACATGGCACCCTCTGTGATGGCCTGCATTTCATCTCACCATCACCATCAACACATTCAGTCTCTTCAACCATCCTTCATTCAAGCACCAACCCAACATTGTGGCATTCTAGACTTGGACACTCTTCTTTTACTGTACTTAAAAGAATAAAAACCTTATCTCCTTTGTTCAAATGTAACTCTGATTCAGTTTGTAGTATATGTCCTTTGGCAAAACAACATGCCTTACCCTTCAATCTCAGTACTTCATATGCAAAACATTTGTTTGATCTAGTTCACATTGATGTATGGGGACCATACAAACACCCCACAATAAACAAGTGCAAGTATTTTCTCACAATTGTTGATGATCACTCTAGAGCCATTTGGACTTACTTGATGCCAACCAAAGCACACACAGTCTCAAATGTCAAAGCATTTTGTGCATATGTTCAAAATCACTTTCAAACAACAGTCAAAACCATTAGGAGTGATAATGGCACAGAATTCCTAAATTCATCCTTATCAGAATACTTTGCAACAAATGGCATCATACACCAAACNCATTCTACCATCCTGAACTCTTACACCAACAATTCAAGACCATCAAACAGTTCTTCACAAAGGTACAATACCTACACTGCTCCAAGACAGTCTAACCCCAAACACTAATGGTGAAAGAAGAACAAATTTTAACCCAAACACTGGCACCAACCCAAGTCCCAACAATCACACAGAAAGAAGAAGCAGTTTCAAGAAAGGTGTTTATTGTGGCAATTGTGGTAAGGAAGGACATGTACAAGAGGAATGTTACAAAATAGTGGGATATCCAATAGGTCACCCTTTACATGGCAAGTATCAGGCACCAAAGTTTACAAATCATAGGCCAAATAGAACTGTGAACATGGTGGTGGGACAGGAAGAAACTAAACCCCAAGCTAGCACTTCTGGCACTCAGGAAGCACCACAAAGTACCACAAGCAATCATGTCTCTGCCAGAATGGACCAGCTGCAGAATCAACTCAACCAGGTTCTGCTTATGCTTCAGAACAATCAAGGCAATCTCTTTCAAGGTATCTTTTCTTCCAAAAGTCTTAAAATTCCAAAATTCATTGCTACTTTCATCACTGATCTTAAAGATGCTTGGATAATTGACTCTGGTGCAACTGATCACATCTCAATCACACTCACCTTAATGCATAATGTACACACACTTACCACACCTGTCCTTGTATCACTACCCAATGGTCAAACCATTAAAGTCACAACCTATGGTTCAGTTACCCTTAATGCTAACATTACACTTCGTAATGTGTTTTATATCCCATCATTCACATATAACATCATTTCTGTGAGCAAGCTACTGCATGGCACATCCATTTCACTCACCCTTATAGCTTCATATTGTGTATTTCAGGACCAGAACAAGAGGATTGCACATGGCACCCTCTGTGATGGCCTGCATTTCATCTCACCATCACCATCAACTCATTCAGTCTCTTCAACCATCCTTCATTCAAGCACCAACCCAACATTGTGGCATTCTAGACTTGGACACTCTTCTTTTACTGTACTTAAAAGAATAAAAACCTTATCCCCTTGGTTCAAATGTAACTCTGATTCAGTTTGTAGTATATGTCCTTTGGCAAAACAACATGCCTTACCCTTCAATCTCAGTACTTCATATGCAAAACATTTGTTTGATCTAGTTCATATTAATGTATGGGGACCATACAAACACCCCACAATAAACAAGTGCAAGTATTTTCTCACAATTGTTGATGATCACTCTAGAGCCATTTGGACTTACTTGATGCCAACCAAAGCACACACAGTCTCAAATGTCAAAGCATTTTGTGCATATGTTTAAAATCACTTTCAAACAACAGTCAAAACCATTAGGAGTGATAATGGCACAGAATTCCTAAATTCATCCTTATCAGAATACTTTGCAACAAATGGCATCATACACCAAACATCATGTCCTCATACCCCTCAGCAAAATGCTAGAGTAGAAAGAAAACACAGACAACTACTTGAAATCTCAAGAGCAATAAAATACCAAGCTAACTTTCCAACTCACTTCTGGGGATATTGTTTATTAGCTGCCACATATCTCATAAACAGATTACCATCCAAACCAATCCACAACAAGTCACCTTATGAACTCTTGCACAATCACCCACCTCCACTTGATCACTTGAGATTCATAGGATGCAGAGCCTTTGTACATCAACATAATCCAGATAAATTTGACAAAAGGTCCATCCCAACCATTTTAGTAGGCTATTCTTTCACACAGAAAGGATATGTCCTATATGACCCAAGCACTCACAAAACCATCACAAGTAGACATGTTCTTTTTGATGAAACTGAGTTTCCTTTTGCTAATCCCCCATCCACAGTCACACCATCATCAACAAAAACACCTGATCCAACAACCATACCAATCTTTTCTACTCCTAATCATACACCTCAACCACAACATTCACCTCATACATCATCACCATCACCTCAATCATTTCCTACAACTGAACCTACACCATCACCATCACCACCATCTGAACCTACACCAGAACCTAGTCATGCAGATAGCTCACCTCACATAACACCACGATTAAGTCAACATTCACAAAACAATTCACCTACAAACAACAACACAAGTCCTTCACAACCACACACTGAAAGCTCATCAAGTCATCCAACTGACCCAACACCCAACCAATCACAACCACCTCCACCAACCAGAGTTTCAACCAGAACAAAGCAACCCTCCATCAAGCTCACAAACTATCAATGCACACTACCCAAATCACTTATTCATAACATCACAAAACATCACTACAGTCACTACCTAAATTATGCTAACATTCACACATCATCCACAAGACACCTCATACATAATCTCAACATCACCACTGAACTTAAAACATATACCCATGCATCTAAAGATCCAAGATGGATAAATGCAATGGACAAGGAAGTAGAGGCTTAGAAGCAAATGATACATGGGAAGTAATCACTTTACCAGCAGGAAAGTCAGCAATTGGGTGTAAATGGGTATTCAGGATAAAGTTCAAAGCAGATGGCACCATTGATAAGTTCAAGGCAAGGTTGGTTGCAAAGGGTTATACCCAAAAGGAAGGAATTGATTACAAGGAGACATTTGCTCCAGTGGCCAAAATGGTTTCTGTCAGAGCCTTACTTGCTGTTGCAGTTCACAAGAATTGGTTTATTGAGCAGCTTGACATAAATAATGCATTTCTTCATGGTGACTTACATGAAGAAGTGTACATGTCTCTGCCACCAGGATACCCTGCTACCTCTCCCAACC